>VXAL01018403.1:2239-24063 GCA_013399475.1 Chauna torquata
AAAGAAAACAAGGACATACATATAATATGATGGAGGGATGTTGTTTCTTTCCTGTCAGAGTTCCTATTTTTTATAGTCAACCCCACCTAAAACTCTCAGTAAAAATCTGTAGGTAGGCAGGAAGTTTTATAACCCTTTTTGGAGAGTTTTATATTGATTATAGCATGAGCATGGCTCAAGAGCATTATCAGACACATAGAAGTTCAAAGATGCTCTTTGCAAAAGATTTGGTCTAAAAAAATAAGCATAGAGAAAATATTTTGGGATGGTCTTTTGACAATATAAATGTGCTGAGCCCAGGAGATTGTCTCAGGAGGAACATGGGAAATGATTAGGTTCCAGCATTCAATGCAGAACAAAAATTCTTATGCTGTGAAAATGTTTGCTGGAGTTTAGTTTACTTTGAGCTCTGTTACGAAAACTTCATTCAACAAGTTTTAATTGCTAAGTTTTCCCAATAGTTTATAGAAACTTTGGCTGCTGGAGATGAACTTGTTGGTTTTAATTAGCTAAACTAATTTAAGATTCTAGACATGTATCATCCTGGACACCTTCTGCAGTCATGTTGTCTAGTTTTGCTTCTCCTTTTAATAATTTATGAAGCTATTACACAAATGAAAGAGTTAACTGATCCACACACAAGTTACGGACAAAAGAGTGAAATAAATGAACTGCAGAAAAAAAGTTCTTCTCAATTCAACTCAGGATTAGGAATGAAGTTACATGGAACTGTAGCTATTAAGATTTCATACAGAAGTGTGGGGGTAATATTTTAAGTAATTGTGACTAAATTAAAATTTGTGCAAATTGGTGACAAATATAATCTTCAAAGTTGCAAATGTTTCTGAATAGCTTTTGTGACTGTCCTGGATGAACAGGAGGCAATCGGAAAGGAGAAACAAATATTAGCCAGAGATGCCTGGAAAAAAATCTCCCACAGGTTTCTTATGCCAAGTTCAGCACAATATACTTCCCAGTAAAAATCAAATGGAACAAAAAAAGCAATGATACTTGTGGCTTTTTGGCTTCCATTCTTAGGACTCATGCAAGCTGGCACATTGTCTAGTGTAGTGGAGTCCTGTTTTTTTCTTGTTATGTGTGGCTGCTAAGAAATATTATTCTTTACATGGTCAATGGAAATGTTCAGGTTATCATATTTCCATATAACTACACATGCACAAATCTTTGTAGGCGGAATGTTGTACACAAGCCATTCAGATGCCCTCTCTCATCTCTATTCAGATGAATCAGGATGAAGTTTGATTTCATCCAACTCCAGCTGTGCTGGGTTTAGCAGGGGAGCTTAGATGCTAAACTGCACATATTTAAGAAATTTGATGGGTTGAAGTCTAAGCGTTGACTTAATAGAGACTTTTCTAAACAGAAGAGAAGAAAGGACAGCCAACAAGCTTGGTCACCGTTAGTGCCTGATTTTTCAAACTCATCAATAGAAATCTCCCCAGACTAAACTGTAAACTAGGAATTTTGGGCTCTCATTTGAGGAACTAGAGAAAATACCACTGCTCCCTTCATTGCTTATTCTGTGTTTATCTCATTGATTTTGTGTCCTTAGTGTTTAGCTCCAGTGTCCTTTCCTTTGGCCATAATACACCCACTTGCAATTGAAAATAAAGTGCTTTTATTTGTATTCTCTCTTTAAGAGAGCTAGAAATCTCTGATGTATGTATGACACCTGTATAAAATGCTGATTTTTAAAAGTGTTTCTTGATAGGAATCCTATTTCTAGAAAGGGCTTTCTGGATGGAGTTCAGAGGGTAACTGCTGGAGTAGTGATATGGACTGTAAAGACTTTAAAGTTGGAAGAGTAAAGTTTTTGTTAAGCTTTTGTTATACAATTTTTTTCATTAAATGTGATCTTGTTCTATGTATACCTCCATAATTAGAAATATATAAACATCTTAGCTACTGCTTGTAAACTAAATTACTGAATTCCAGAAACTGAATTACTGAATTTCCTTTGATATTAGGACAGATTCTAATGAAGGCTTCTTTCTGTCCAGAGATATCTCACAAGACTTTCTCTCTGAGTAACATATGAAAACATTGTAGGTACTTTAGTGTTCAGTTCATTGCAGAGCAGAATTTCACATGGAAATTTTTAGGACTTTTCAAAAGAGATTAAAGAGATCTCTAAGTGGAAGGAATACTGTAGATAATTATCATAAAACAACCATTCCCACAGCAAATTGTTAGAGGCTTACCACAGGTGCTGGTCCCTCCATTTAGGATAAGATTAATGGTGAGTCAATAAATTGCCCACCATTCCTGGAGGTATTCAAAAGATGTGTAGATGTGGTGCTCAGGGACATGGTTTAGTGGTAGAGTTGGCAGTGCTAGGTTAATGGTTGGGCTTGATCTTGAAGATCTTTTCCAAACTAAGTGATTTTATGATTCTAAATTCATCACAATGCATTGAAAATTTCTGCTGCAATCAGGATGTAGTGATGGGTATCATCATTATATTTGAATTAACTCAGTTTATACTATGATTTTATTGTCATTGTAAGTGTCTGTATTCAAGACTTTCTCTCCTAAATAAATATATGGGGACATTTAAAAGTGCAGATCTTCGGCAAAAATGCTAAATATTCCCTTGTCCCCAAAAGACTATGATAGACGACCCAAGTTTGTATCACATTATTGATAGAAGAAGACTATTAATAGGAGAAGAAATCATACCTGAGCATTGCTGCAGCAGTTTCTCAATCAAAATCTTCTTGGTTTTGAATAAAATTCACACAAAAGATCAGAATCATGATGTGTTAAGAATCGCATTTTCTGACCTGTAAAATTATTAGAAAATTCTTACACACCAGGATGAGCTCATTACTCCTCAGGAGGTTTTCCAGAAATTGACAGGAACATACAAACCAGTAAGAATCACCAATAATTTTGTGACTGGATACTATCTAGGCTGTAAGAGAACCACATTAACTTTCATACACCATCTGACTAAGATCAGGAACTTCACCCAAATCTCTCAGGCAAATACTCTTAATCACTAAACTATAGAGTTTGTATCTTTTGCTAACAAAATAATGGTAGGTATAAATCTGTGCCTAATCTTTCTCCTGAGTACAGGAAATCTTTGGGTTTCATTTTCTCCCTAGCACTCTAATGACATTATATTCTTATATCTTTTTCTAGCTACTACCTTAAAAGTTTATCAGCCATTTATTCAAGTATCCCCTGTAACCTGCTCCATTCAAAATAAGTTTCTGAAGTAAGTTAAAGAGCTATTACTTAAACAGTTTGAAACAAACACAAATCATTTTAGCAGAAAGCATTTAAGGTACCATTATGGAAGCTTATGCTCTGGGAGCTTCAAGACTGTAGTTAGTACCTGGAAGATTAATGGAATAGAAGCATTAGCCTCTACAGAGCTGAAGTAAGGTGATGTGTGATGATTTCTCAGCAGTTTGATTTTTTTTTTCCCAATGAAGGCAAAAAGTGTTCTTGTGTGGTACAGTTATAGACTCACAATTTTTCTGCACTCTTCTAATAAAGAGGCAGAGCAGTCCTTTTTGAAGTGATAATGACTGGTGTCCTGTCTGTAGTTTGTTCAGTTGTGCTTAGCTATAGAAATGACTGACAATGATAAACTGATCTTGCTACTTTATTCATTTCTCCATTTCCATTAAATGCCCCATAAGGAATAATGTAAACAAGTTTTAGCTATAGTAATATCTGTAAATGTTTGCAATTCTATTACAGCTATTCCTGTGGTATGTGAACACCTTGCAATCAATGTTTATCAGATTACTGTGATTTAATGAATTATGTCATCTCTATTTGTTAACGTAGACAACAGTGTATCCAAGGGTTCATAGGACGATTTGGGTAGCGGAGATTTGAACTCAAGTCACAGGTTTGCAGATTTGCAGCCAGAACAACTTGTTAAAATTAAGCTTGATTTTATGTAGATTTTTCCTTACATGAGTTGGAAAATATGTAATAATTGCTCTGTGATTATTTCATCATTGTAAAACATCTGAAAGAGGAAATAGGGAAGTCATCTCTTCTATAAATATTAAGCTCCATTTCTGCCTGTGTGACTAACATGTCATTCATTTTAGCAATATCAAACTGTGCTTAGTGTTGGGATATGTTCAGTCATTTGAATTGGTGTCCTTTTCAGTAATTGTAGATGTAGTAGAAAAGTCGTTAGTGTCTCAGTTCAACCTTAGCTGGACAGGAAAGACCCTGTCTGGACAGCAATATAGAGAGCTCTCATTCCCATACACACAACGAAGCAGAAACCCAGAGACTGGGAAATGTAAGGGAAGATGACTTGTCTCAGAATAAAGGCCAGGGATAAGATTTAATTGTAAACTACCCAGTTTAAGGAAGATTGAATCACCAAGGTCACCTCTGGGAAGGCTGGAGGTAAAAGATTGTCGGAAAGGAGGTGTTTTCATGGGAAGGCAGAGCATGGGAGCATGAGAACGGTTCCCTGTGCCTCTGTTGTGCTCAGATCACGTGATCTCTGTGATTTGTTAGGCCTTTGAAAATCATATATTATGTTTTTATTCTGTGCTGATCAATTTTATTTATTGCTGTATTTCATGTTTGATAACTGGAAATAAAAAATGACTGAGGGAATTTTTTATGGCCTTAACCAAACATCGAAAGAGAGTCATGTATATGTCTGAAAGATTGATTCTAATGCACATAGCTCAAGGCCTCAATATTTCTTAAAAGTTCAGGTTCCTTTTAGCACCTGAACAAATGAACAAAAGTCTTGAGAAAAAGCAGATGAGGGTTATTTTACTATTGCTGACTAATAGTGACCAAAACAGAAACTGAGGAAGATAAAGAGCCTGGAGGTACAACAGTCATAGCAAAGCAATTATAGTGTAACGTGGGAAGGTAAGGCCTTGATAATTGCATTAAAGTCTATGCAAATGTAATGGTCTCCTTGGTCTCAAAGATCATAAATAATAAGGATGAAAAATATCCCTTTGCAATAATAGACTTTTGTTTCCTAATTTTCACAAGGAGCATTGATAACATGGGGACACTGAGCAATCACTTTGTAATTTTCTACATTTTTTTTGCCAATTGCTGCAGGCATGTTGCTTGCTAATGTAACAATAACACAGAAGAACAGGATGTGGTACAAAGCATTAGCAGATCAGCATTTCATTAGGAACATGAAAAGACGACATGACTTGTAAAGAGCATTCAACACTTGTATAGATTGCACCTACCAAAGGGAGTTAATGTAAGTTAAATACATAAGATCTGAAAGATAGTACTGTCCCTTGGATGTGTTCATAAGTACTGTATTATCTGAAGGGCAAGAATAATTTAATTCTATTTTAAGTCTCATTATTTCAGGGATAAAAAAGGCAAATATTTAATAACATATGACAATTTAACAAAATGATTTTCAGGAACAAAGTCTTACTAAAGCATATTTTTTTTTTGTTCGTTTTTTTAAAATTCATCAAATCGCAAAACCTCTTAGTGAGTCTCTACAGTCAATAGTTGGCAGAAGCTTAAAAGGAACTAAGGATACTCCTTAAAAGGAGTATAAGGCTCCACCATGCAAGCTAAATGAGTTAATTTCATCAGTGTTCACCACAAGAGAACTTGAGGTTCCCATAACTGGAATTTCACTAGAAGAAATTTTACATGAAATATAGACATTACAAATAATAATAAATCACCATGACTAAACTTGTACAGTAGTCTTAAAGGAACAAGGATGTACCATTTGTTTGGCTTCAGGTTTAGAAGGTGCGCAGGTAGAAACACAGTGCAGTTTTCTAAACAGGTGTTTAGGAATATCCACAGAACTACAGACCAGCAAGTTGGGATTCTGTATGAAGTGTTTTGATAGAAAATACATTAAAAAGTGCAATTACTAGAATCATAGAATCATAGAATAGTTTGAGTTGGAAGGGACCTTAAAGATCACCTAGTTCCAACCCTCCTGCCGTGGGGATGCCACCCACTAGATCAGGTTGTTCAGGGCCCCATCCAGCCTGGCCTTCAACACCTCCAGAGATGGGGCATCCACAGCTTCTCTGGGCAACCTGTTCCAGTACCTCACCACCCTCATAGTAAAGAATGTCTTCCTTATATCCAATCTAAATCTCCCCTCTTTTAGTTTAAAACCATTACCCCTTGTCCTATTACTACACTCCCTGATAAAGAGTCCCTCCCCATCTTTCCTGTAGGCCCCCTTTAAGTACTGGAAGGCTGCTGTAAGGTCTCCCCAGAGCCTTCTCTTCTCTAGGCTAAATAACCCCAACTCTCTCAGCCTTTCTTCACAGGAGAGGTGCTCCAACCCTCTGATCATTTTCATGGCCCTCCTCTAGACCCGCTTTAACAGATTCATCTCTTGTTTGTGCTGGGGGCCGCAGAGCTGAACACAGTACTCTAGGCAGAATGTCACAAGAGCGGAATAGAGAGGGGGAATCACGTCCCTTGACCTGCTGGCCATGTTTCTTTTGATGCAGCCCAGGATAGGGTTGTCTTTCTTGGCTGCAAGCGTACATTGCCAGCTCATGTTCAGTTTTTCATCCATCAACACCCCCAAGTCCTTCTCCTCAGGGCTGCTCTCAATCCAGTCATCACCCAGCCTGTATTTGTGGTTGGGATTGCCCTGACCCAGGTGCAGGACTTTGCATTTGGTCTTGTTGAACTTCATGAGGTTGGCATGGGCCTGCCTCTCAAGCCTGTCAAGGTCTCTCTGGATGGCATCCCTTCCCTCCAACGTGTTGGCCACACCACACAGATTGGTGTCATCTGCAAACTTGCTGAGGGTGCACTCAATCCCACTGTTCATGTCACCAAGATGTTAAATAATACCAGTAGGTATGACCCTATGTATCGCATAACCATACCTTACCATATATTGATATACCACGAGTATGGTTTTTAAAGAGGGAAATTGTGCCTCAGTTTGTGTACAACGCTCCTGAAGAGTCAGAGACAATACGAATAGGAGTGGTCAAGGTAACACTGTGTACTCTTATATAGACAGGTCTTGACTGGGCACTCATCAAAGGCTGTCAAAGATGTGAAATTCTCAGAGAGTATCAAGGACAGTCCTACTTTCGGTTAACAATAGGTAAAAATATCCACCTATATTAGGAGTTTCTGATCAGTTTTGAGAACTGAAGAGATTATCAGAGAAGCCACAGGACAATTTTCTTGGACCTCACCATTCAACACATAAACTATCTGGAAAGCAAATGAACATGGTAGTAGTAAATCTCATTAATATAAAGCTATTCAGGATAGTTAAAATTAAAACTAACTATGAAGAGCTGCAAAAGGTTATCATAAGAGTAGGGTGAATAGGTGATTAATAAAGTCATCCACTACCAATATACATAATACCTAAACCTAAAAATATAATACATTTATTAGATGCTTCTAACCAGTAAAGAGATTATGGTGCCATTGTGGATGAGTATCAGCTCACTGATAAGCAGTGGAAAACGGCAAATAGAAATAGAAATGACTCATACAGAAAGAAAGCAATGAGGAACAAACAAATGAACAAACAAAACAAGAAGTATCTGTGTTAGATCCACAGCTTCAATTATGCTGTGCTGTTCTCACTTTCCCATCCCAAAATGGCAGAATATAATTTGAAATGGTGTAACGTGGTCAATAGGAATGATCTCAAGTTTATTAAGGATTCTGTGTGAGGAAGGATTAATAATCTAGGATTTTTCAGTCTGTAAAAGCCACAACTAAAAGGGAATATAACAGATGTCTTTTAAATTCATGAATGACTCAACTGAGATGAATCAGAAACTGGTATTCATAATTACAAAAAAAAAAAAAAAAAAAACAGGAAACAGTAAAAGAGGTCACAAGGAGTATAATTAAATTGTGAAATTTATTGACACAGTATGAGACAGTGGGGACATTCTTTCATGACAAATTAGGCTAGGAATTATTTCAGTTTAGGCTAGGGAAAATGTTAATTGACTAAATGCGGTTGATGTCCTGACTCTATTTGAATACCCAAGACTCAAATATTAATTTCTTTTTTTTTTTTTCTACAAAAGAAAAAAGCAAAACCTTTTAAGCTTTAATGATGGAACTGTTTCAGAATTTCCCTCTTCATACAAGGGTCAGTATTTCTCCAAGAGCTCATAAAACAATGTCAAAACATTGACTTAGTCATTATTTTGAGGAAAAATGGGTCACACTTGTTAGTATACGTAAGACTTGCATAATTACGTGTTTTGTTTTGTTTTGTTTTTAAAGAAATCTACTGCTGCTTATAGAGCCACATTATTTATGGAATAACATTTTTTTGATTTGACACATTTAGATTTTCTAACTAAACTTTAGCCCTTAAAGTCATGTTTAAATGCATATATGTTTAGATGTGTTCGCATTCTCAGCTGGAAAGAAACATTTTATTTCTTCTCTGAGAAGAAAGAAAAGCTGATCTAGGAAGAGAAAATAAGTTGACAGGAAATCTGTGGTAGAAGTGTTTACCCAGGGGTTATAGGCTCATCCTGATGCTGCCTAACTATAAAATCTCTGTTAGTTTTTTGACTTTGGTAAAAAAAAGTATGTTTCACTGGGGGAATGAAAAAGACACTCAATAGTAACTGGTAAAGCAAGGGGAGATCTACGCATCCCACAACACAGATGAATACTGTAACCAGTCATTTACTAGTTGAATGTAATTCTTGCTGATTTTCACTAATAATTTTATTCTGATTTGAGAAATCAACCCAAACAAAGCTTAACAGTACTTTTCTTTCTTTCTTTCTTTTTTTTCTTTTTTGGGGCGGGGTGGAACGGAGTTTTTTTTAACTATCATTTCTTGTAAAAATACCTTCTCAACCACCACTTTGCAGCACCTCATTCTAGTCTTACACTGGCAGATTTGAGAACAAATCCAGCCTTTCCTGAAACAAAGCCTTCCCAAAACTAACCTGTGGGAGCTTGTGGGATGGCAGCAGTAACACAGCACAGCCCTACTGGAAAACTCTCAGTCCCATAAGGAAAATTTGAAAGTCTATAAGTATATGGTTTGACTTTCAGCCTTTTATATGTATGTTTTTTCGTTCTCATATCTTATAGGTTGATTTTCTGCCTCTCTCTGCCAGCTGGTCTTCTCTCAGTTGTAAATCTTATATTCCCTTACTTCCATGTTCCTCCTTATGCTTCTTTCTTTATTTTCTCTTGCATAAGATATCTCTTGCCTTTCTTTTTCCCTTTAAGTCCTGTTTGCTTGCTCTGAAATTCTTTGGAGAATCTTGACTGATTTTTATAGATTTAGGCTAGATTTGTCTTGCTGCTAGTGTATCCAAAACTCAGACTCTATCCAGTTTTCCTCACCCAAAAATATGAGTAGTTCTCACTTTGTTTAATGTAGCTTTTAACTGCTGAGTATCGCTTACCGCTGTAGCCCATCCTCTATCTAACCAAACACATTTGTTAGCATTATATTTTTCTCCTGCCTTTCACGCTGTGACATTTCCTCTCCCTAAGCTACATCAAATACAAACTTCTCACCTTGCCTTATGTAACCTGTCTCATTCCCCTGCTCTTTTCTAATTTTCTAAACTCTTGCAGTTCTCCAAAGCTGTCAGTGACTCCACAGCAAATTCCCAGATAACTCTGTTGATGGCAGTGTTTATATTTTTCGCATCCCTGAATGTTTTTCTAGTTGCATTAAAACTGTGTACCAAGCATGTTGTCCGGATTAAATTAATCATTTCCCAAGTCAAAAGGGCTGTCGAAAATTAAATAACTGAACTTTTTGTGTGTCTGCATATCTGTGTTTGTGTCTGTGTATACAAATTCTTTTACATCATTTGAGTTTTTCTTGCTAATCTTGGAAGGTCCTCAGTTGAACACAGCATTTGATATGTTATATCAGATTTCTTTGTTATAATTGTCACTGCACTGGTAAATAAAGCTTTGGTCTAGGAAAATTCTCATCCTTCTTTAATCTTTCAAAATGTAAATATTAACCTGTGTTTGAGAAAATCTTTTTTCTTAAACTTGCTGTAGTGCTGCTAGTAGCCCTGAAGAGCATTTAAAAATATGTACTGGACTTGAGTAGAGCATATCAAATGAAACGAGGCTATCTCCATCAATTACTAGCTTTACTGCTGGGCAGATTCAAAAAGCAATCCACGGGGTTTTTCTGTGATAATCTCAATATACGGAAAACAGTGATAAAATATTTCATATTTTAAACATTCCTTATTTTCCAGGTGTGATGGGGGAGTATGAACCAAAAATTGAAGTCCATTTTCCTTACACAGTTACAGCAGCAAGGGGAACTACCATTAAGATGGAGTGTTTTGCACTTGGCAAGTAAGTTCAGATTCTTTCATAATTAGACATCATTGTTTATTAAGATGTGACATATCTAATTTGTGGCCTCATTATTTTGCTGGATTTCATTTTCACAGACAGCTCTTACTGTACACTTAAAGTAACCAAATGACTAAGCAGCCACTTAAGAATTCCCTGCCCAACCATTTATGTGGACAGTAGTTCATTCAAGTTAAAAGACTCTGTGAACATGAAAGTAGCGTTCTCACAAAAAAAAAAAGAGAAAAGTATTTACATTGAAAATTTTACCACATTCATCCATTTATTCACTGTGATAATTTTTTAATCAGTAAATTCAATATTCTTCTGCCAAAATATCATAGTTGGAGAATAAAAAAGGTTAGTAGGTGTTTTTTTGTTGTTGTTGTTTTGTTTTGTTTTGTTTTGTTTTGTTTCCCAAATGTATACTTTTTATATAAAGACAAGAACACAACAGTCCAAACATATCCTAACACACTTTGTGGAAATGGCATCTCTCTAATTTCTACCTGACGTAATAACACTACTAGAGAACAATTGTTTCGTATTCATGTCAAGTGATTGTATATATTTATTGATAAATTAGTTTAGGGACAGAATATGGGATGGAACTGATAGCATCTTGATTTTGTTGGGGCAGTCAATATTATCATTGTAAAGAGTAAGTGTGGCAAGCGTAGTGTACAGTCAGACAGAACTAAACAGTAATTATAGTGATTCAAAGAGATTATTTTTGCCTCTGTATATGTATGTAGCTTAAAAATGGTGTTCCATCATCGACATTTCACTACAGATATATAAACAAATGCAAAAGGTATATTTTTTCAAAAATATATACCATAAAATTCTGTAATGTGTGTAAGTGGAAAGAAATCTCACTGTACTGAATTTCTTTCAATTCCTTTTTATAGTGGTGTTCCTTTTGCTCATCTTTCCCCCCAGTCATGCTGCTCAGTATCATTTATCCTGCTTGGTTTTCTAGTTCATAGCTTATCAGGGCACATACAGGTTCCTCACAGACTGGCTTGGATTAAGAAATAGTGGGAGGTTTTGGCTTTGTAACTTTTGTAGTGGAATTTCACAATTCAGTTAGTCTAGGGCCACGGCAGGGGTACCTTATCCTCCATACCAAGTCTTCTTTCTTATTTACCTAAGTACGAAGAAAACTTCAGAAGAAAGGAATTTTAAAGCAATAGACTCTTTTTCTGGGGATCACCACTCCACCTTACTTGGCAAGTCTGATTTTCTGAACAAGCTGTCAAAGCTTGTCTTCACCACTTGAGAGGGCCTTTTCTATGTTTTTTATAGTCATTTTGACCTTCGTGTGTCTAGTTCTTTGTTTGTTTGTTTGCTTACTTGTTTTTTGTCATTGTTTTTGGTTTTTGGTTCAGGTTTTTCCCTTAACCATTCCTATTTACTGCCTGGATGAGATTTGTCTTACACTTGCTTCCCTTCTTGCTTGTTTCTCCTGACAATCCAAAATTGTTTAACCACCATCTAGGTCATCTCAGTGACCGGGTCAACAGAGAGTATTCATAAACAATTACAGAGGAATTCTGACAAAATATTTTAAATGTATCTACTCAGGCCCAGTGATATTGAAGGAGAGATAGGACATAGTTTAATCAGTCCAAACAAAATGTAGGAGACCTTAGCCTACATGCAGGGGGGCATCAGGCAGTGACAGTGGTTTTTGCAAATTCATGCTCCACCTAAATTTTAGCAGGAGTTTAAGAAGCAAATGTGAGGGGAGAACTTCTGTAGGGTAAAACACAAGTCTTACATTTTATGTAGTAAAGATAAGGAAAGAGGTACATGAGAGAAGACAGAAAAAGAGTAAATGGAGATATTGGCTGAGATGCTGAAATATGTGAGGAAAACAGCTGCTCTGTAGAGGCAGGAGGCTCTGGGCTCTCTCCTGTCCGCCATGCTAACTACTTTTCTGCTAGGTCAATATTGGCAACAAGGCCCTTTTCGACTCCTGGCTATGGCTGGAGCAGTAACCAACATGTTAGTTTTGTTTTTTTCCTCTTGCTGGAATTAAATTGCAGTTGCAGGCAGATGCCTAGTTAACTGTCACTTTCCAGTGAAGAGGAAGTATGCCAACTGTCGTCCTTCACAATGACAGCAGACAGGCAAGTAAATTCTCTCAAAAAGAGTCAGTCACTATTCAGTCCACCAAATAAGGAAGGTGACAGTTGACAGGAAAAGCTTCAATTAGCTGATTTCCAGGTTCATATTTGACATTAACCTTTAACAAGAAAAAAAAAAAACAAACAAACAAATAAAAAAAACACCTTATCCATCAGGGAATTTGAGGTTATCTAGTAAGTTGACCCCATTTGCTGCTATTGCAATGGGCAACTATTTTTGCCATATACATTCCTTATCTTCTTTTTGCAGTCATTAATGCACAATCAAGCCAGCTGAGCTGAAATTGCTTTCAATTTAACATGGTCATAATTACACGAATGACATTTCAGGCCTCATTTGAAACCTGGAGGCTGAGGTGGGAGGTAGAAATACATCAGATCCCCTGTTCATTTTCATTGCTTTCATTTTTGTCCCCATCTCTTGTTCCCCATAGCTTGTATGGTTCTTTTCTTGCTTTGCTGCATGGGTGCTCATTACCAAATTGAATCAGCAGCTAATTTGTTCTTTATTTATCTTTTTGAGATTTGGAGTTTTGAATTCTTATTGTAATTAAAACACTGGTTATTGCAGTCTCAAAACCAATGTGCTGCTGTTTTTCTCATGCTTTAATTTAGCTGTCTCAAACACTGCTCTCTTCTATCCATGTAATTGTGAGAATGACAGGCATTCCAGCAAGATTTACTGAACCAGACATTTCACAAATATTACAGAAACAGCCTAGTCTTTAGTTACAGATTAATGATTTATTAATAGTGTTTATTTAGAACTGCTAGTCACCGTGGCTATAGGAATTAAATAAATTGGAGCCGTGCAGCTTTTGTGTCCAAACTAACTTGATTGCTTGACAGACAGAAATTCTCTGAAAAGGATTTTATTCTGACCCAACGAATATGCTGCTGGTCCAGTTACAAGTGAAAATATTGTGTTATGAATGCCACTTATAAATAGATTCTGTTGTGTCTAAAGAATTCAAAGTAATACAGGTGTGAAATACCTCAAAACTATGTTATTTGTATTAGATAATGCTGCTTATATTAAGCATTACTTATTGGCTAGGAAATCACTTTATTTGTCCATGATTTTCTGTTGAGGTGTAACAGAAGATATAACAGACAGAGGAGTCTGAAATAAAATTTACTGTAATATATATCAGAATGTGCATTTTGCAGTTAGTGATGTTTAGTGTTTTGTGCTGGCCGATTTTTGTTGAAAGGTTGTTTTTATAGCCAGATTTACTCTCACATCCACACAAAACTTGTGTTTTGATTACGTCTACATTTCACATATATTGGTACGTGTAGCACACAGATTTAATTAAGTCATTTTAATTAGGAGCACCAGAATTTTGATTTCTTTCCTAACACAGCAGAGGATCACATTTTTTGGAAAAAAAAAAAAAATAATAATAATAAATAAAAAACCACACCTCTTGCAATAACAAAGTATTATCTTCTATTTTTTGAACTTTTCATAAGAAGAGAACTATATATTTCTAATTTACATAATTGCTAAATGCTGATCAAGATTTAGATTAAGTATTGTTGAATAAAATTAAAAAAAAAAATAGAAAAGATTAAATCTTACTGAATGGAAGAATTCAAAACATCTACTTCTTTTTTCCCTAAGTGGTGGTATGTTAATATTTGCTTTTGAGTAACATAATTTTCATTGCTTGTGACTTCTGTTATTTAAAAAGACAAGCTAATTTTCGGTGAAACAAATATATGATGAGCTTATTGCTAATGAGGTGCTTGTTTGTAGTCCAGATACTCCTGCTTCTCTAACAAGTCCATCATTTCAATGTTAAGTCTATTATGTAAATCAGGAAGACGGACCATGGCCTTATTCTTTGTGTAGGTTGCAGTAAAGAAGCCATGATTTTCCCAGCTGACACTCTGGCACAGATCATAGTAATCCTGGCTCTTCCTGCTCCAGAAATGTGATTTCTCTGGCTTCTGTCACAGCAGGCTGCCATTTGCACTTTCTCTCAAATATTACAGACTTACGTTCATGTCCAAGAACATCCAGAGGGAACCAGTTAATTTTTTCATTTCTTTTTTCCTCTTCTTTCTATAGGAAGAATTCTGATGACTTCATTTTTCTCCCCATTAAAAAGAAGTGAAAATCATGATGCTGATAGATAAAAGGACTTTAAAATCTGTCCCCACCACATGATATATTCGGTGATGATGAGCTTGCAGTGACCACAGTCAGAGTGTTCTTCACTTTAACTCTTCCTGACTTTGGAGTATATTTATCTCCGAAGTGTTTTTAATGCTATTATTTTGACATGGCAGTTAAAAGCAAGAGTAGACTGTGTTTTTAAAAGTAAAGTGTTTTCTAAAAAGTCACAAAATTAACAGGTTTTCACAGTTCAAACAATGATATAGGAGTCTTTGTCCAAGCTAGCGTGAAGAGCTGTAAGTTACACCCCTCTTCAACAATCAAAGAGTCTTGCCCTCAGAGGAAAGTAGCTCAAGAAAAAGGAAGTGTCAGTAATACATTGCTCTTTTTTTTTTTTTTTTTTTTTTCTGCAGAACAACATCATCACAANTAACTCTAGAATGAATTTTGTTTTCAGTTTCACATAATCATAAACACACTTTTTTGCACAGATGTTTTTAATGTCAAATTTTGTATAATGCATTCACCTTACATGACCCTCACACTTCAACCTTTTCCTCATTGTGATTTGGCCATGTAACACACCATGCAGCAGCTTCTATTTTGTTCTCCATATAAACCTCATACTTCATTGGTTTTCTGGGTTCAGCCAGGAAGTAAAATACATTTTGGATTATGATAGTGCCAACAGCCAATTTTGAGTGAGCAATCAAATTTTATTTCTCATTACAAAAAAAAAATTAGAGGTTGTGGACCAAATCTGTACTTGTAGGTTAAAAAAAAAAAGAAGTTTTATGCATCCCTTTTTCTCTATGGCCCTTTTTTTAACCATATAGACCAGCAGACAGAGATTTTAATCAAAAGAATCAACAGAGAACAGTTCTGACAGTCATTTTTTCTTATATCGCATATGCTTGTTTTTCTGTATTTTTGAGAGAATGTTTCATGCTTGTGCTATTTCTATACAATGGAAACATCTACACAGTATATCAATTCTTTATTCTTTATAAATGCTAGCTTAGTTCACTTTATTAATGACAAGACTGTTTTTATTGCAAAATAATCTTAGTTAAAGGTAAGAATAAAATAGAGATATTGACTTTCTTTCATTACTTTTATTATGATGAGGTTGTTATGATAGAAGCATTGTTCATGCTGTTATAGATAATGTTGCTTTAATAATTCTGTTGTAAACTCTATTTTGAAGAGATTTATAGCTCAGCCATAAACATTCATCCCACCTGCAATTTGGCCTGCAGGAACTCAACTGATAGTCCATTTTTAAATCTTTCTATTTAAATGAGATAAAATAAAAATGAGATAAAATTGCATATGTTTAAGTCACACAACTGAATGAAATTTTTTGAATTATAATCCAGGAAATGCTCTAAAGTGTTCTCTGGAAATAATGAACTCTTTGAATAAATTCTGGTTTGTAAATAACTCACAGTTTTAAATCCTTGAGATATTGAATTTTATTTTATCTCCTTGACTTTGATTTTTTTTTTTTTACTGTTTTTCTAATGGTTCTTCAAGTTTTTATTAAAAATTGTATTATTTATGTCATTATCAATATTTTCAGTGCACACTATGTACATGTAAATAGAGCTTACTGAAGATTTTACAATATGCATAAATAAAAGCAAAAAGTATTTGGATAGGTGAATATAACATCTAAGCAAAGGTCAAGGTGATGATATAAAAAAATCTGTATGATCTGCTGAAGGGGATTTACTGTGAAGAATTTGCATGAAGAATCTGAAGAATTTATTTTTGCTTGAGTCACTGGTTAAGACAATGACATAGGATAATGGCTGTAAGGAAGGCTAATGCATATCTTTTTGTGGGTGTGAAAAGATAGACTTTGCAAGTCCTTATGTTGAAAGTATGTTTCGGTGAGGTCTGGTTAGTGGTTAGTAAACACTGTAATGAAGATGAGAGCAATTTCAGAAAAGAGAAAAGGCACTCAAGAAGTGCATCTTTTGTCAAAGGTTTTATAGTGTTAGGTTCCTTTCTTTTCTTCCTTTGAACTTCAGCTATATATGTGATTTCTGCCAGGACCACAAAATTAGAACAGAAAATAATCCTACAACAATGAGTCGCAGATCCAGGCGGCACACTTCTGTAGCTAACATGTAGTTATCCATCTGGTCTTAGCATAGGTGAATGGGATATCCCTGCCCATGGTAGGGGGTTTTGGAATCTTTAAGGTCCCTCCCAACCCAAACCACTCTATAATTCTATGATACTAATTTTCATCTTTGACATAACTGGGCTGATGGGAAAGGGGAAAGTAAATGGTGCTTTCTTGCCTTTATTAAGTTTTTTTGGGATAATCTAAAATGAAGTGCTCATAAACAAACTAGAATACATGGACTAAGAATACTAAGCAGTTAAATGCCAATTAGAACGCTGTATGCAAAAGAACTACTATGACCATTTTACAGTTACTCAATCCAGTATATAATGGATGTGTGTGATTATACAGAAATATATATACATACATATTTATATGTGTGTATATTTATATGTGTGTCCTCCTGGGAGGACAGTGCACTTCAATATTGTCATTAACATCTTGGTACATTTAAGTATAAAACACAATAAACACAATAAATCTAATGGACATTAAGTTATAATTGCTTTGATAGACAGAGTTTGAATTTAAAAAAAAAATTGATACATTGGTGAAATGATCTAACATAACAAAATACAACAAATTCTAAGTATCACACTTAAGAAAAAAGAGAAATGCATAAATACAAATATAGGAAATAACTGTCTAGCAACAGTACTGCAGAAAAGGATCTGGGAATTATGGTAGATCAAATACCCAGAGAACAATTAGTGTTGCAAAGTTCTTGCAAAATAAGAGGCAGAGTTAATAGAGATGTATCAATAGGATTTTTGTATTAATATTCAGGAGGTGATTTTCTGGGAGGGTTGGAAGAACTGGGCTTACAGTCTCGGACAGGAGGAAAACATGAGCAATACAGTAATGGTCTTCACAGGTATATAAAGGGGTGTGGTGAGTAATAATTGCCCAAATCTGTAACTACAGGTAAGTGGCAGAACGAAGAAGGCAGGTGTCCCTGTTTGTGGATGAGGAGGAAATACAAGCATGGGATGCAGAGAGAGACAGTATGCATGTGCCTGACCTGGCCTAAGGCTAAAATCTTTAGGTTCTGACACAAGCACCTGCAGAGACTGCTCAGCTGAAAAGAACACCTCTCCGCTAAAACCTGTTTAAGCTCTAAACAGCAGACTCTACATGGAAAAGGAAACAAAGGTAGAAAAGCAAAAAGTATACAAAAATTAATGTAAAACAGAGGCAACTAAGAGAGAAAGAGATCATGCAATCCAGCCTAAGGAGATTTGATAACATAGGTGGTGTGGTTTAACCTGGCAGGCAGATAAACACCACACAGATGTTCACTCATTACCCCCTCCAGTGGGATGGGGGAGAGAATTGAAAAGGGCAAGAACTCATGGGTTGAGATAAGGACAGTTTAATAAGAAAGAAAAGAAAAAAGAAGGGGGGGACAACAACAACAACAACAGAATAAACAAAACAAGTGATGCACAATGCAGTTGCTCATGACCAGCTGACCAATGCCCAGCCAGTCCCTGAGCAACAGCAGCCCCCTCCAGCCAACTCCCCCCAGTTTTATGGTTAAGCATGATGTCTTATGGTATGGAATATCCCTTTGTTCAGTTTGAGTCAGCTGCGTGGTGGTTTTATCCTGCCAGGCAGCTAAACTCCACCACGACTGCTCCTTCACTCCCCCTCCTCAAAAAAAAAGAAGAGGGGGAGAAGAAAGTATGATGGAAAGAAAAAAAACCTCCCAGGTTGAGATAAGGATAATTTAATTAAAGGGAAAATACAAATGATACAAAACTTGGCAGAGTGACCGACACACCAGAAGGCTGTGCTGCCATTCAGAGGGACCTAGACAGGCTGGAGAGATGGGCAGAGAGGAACCTCATGAGGTTCTACAAAGGCAAGTGCAGGGTCCTGCACATAGGGAGGAATAACCCCAGGCACGAGTATCGGTTGGGGTCTGACCTGCTGGAAAGGAGCTCTGCAGAGAAGGACCTGGCAGTCCTGGTGGACAACAAGTTAGCCATGAGCCAGCAATGTGCCCTTGTGGCCAAGAAGGCCAATGGGATCCTGGCCTGCATTAGGAGGAGTGTGGACAGCAGGCCAAGAGAGGTGATCCTCCCCCTCTACTCAGCTCTGGTGAGGCCATACCTGGAATATAGTTTGCAGTTCTGGGCTCCCCAGTACAAGAGGGACATGCAACTTCTGGAGAGGGTCCAGCATAGAGCTATGAAGATGATTAAGGGATTGGAGCATCTCTCTTATGAGGAAAGACTAAGCCAGTTGGGCCTGTTTAGCCTAGAGAAGAGAGGATTGAGAGGGGATCTTATCAACTTGTACAAATACCTGAGGGGACAAAGTAAAGAGGATGGGGCCAAACTCTTCTCAGTGGTAGCCAGTGACAGGACAAGTGTTAATGGGTACAAATTGAAATGCAGGAAGTTTCATCTCCATATGAGGAAGAACTTCTTTCCTGTTAGGGTGACAGAGCAATGGGACTGGCTGCCCAGAGAGGTTGTGGAGTCTCCTTCTCTGGAGATATTCAAAACCCGCCTGGATGTGACCCTGTGCAAGGTGCTCTAGGTGACCCTGCTTGAGCAGGGGGGTTGGACTAGATGATCTCTGGAGGTCCCTTCCAACCTCAACCATTCTGTGATTCTGTGAAAAGAAAAAGAAGGAAAAACAAAACAAAACAAATAACAGCAACAACAAACAATCAAAGGCCGCACTGAAGCAAAGAGAGAGGAAACAAAAAATTCTCCACTTCCTGTCAATGAGCAGTGTTCGGCCACGTCCTGGGAAGAAGGGTCTCAATATGCATAGCGGTTGTTTGGGAGTACAGATGTCTTCATAACGAGAGCCCCTCTTCTCCTTCCCCTTTCCCAGCTTTCATTACTGAGTGTGACACCACAAGGCATTGGATATCCCCTTGGTTGGTTCAGGTCAGCTGCCCTGGTGCTGTCCCCTCCCAACTGCTGCCCACCCCCAGCCCACTGGGTTTGGGGGTTTGGAGAGTGTGGGGGCTGTGCCAGCACGGCTCAGCAATAGACACAACACTGGTGTGGTATCGGTGCTGTTCTAGCTACAGGTGCAGAGCACAGCACTGTATGGGCTGCTGTGGGGAAAGCTGACTCTATGGCAGCCAGATCCAGCACAAGCTGTCCTGTTTCTGTCCCCTCCCAGCTTCTTGTGCATTTCCAGCCTCTCTGGCAGGGCAGCATGAGAAGCTGAAAAGTCGCTGACTTAGTGTAAGCACTGCTCAGCAACAACTACATTAGTGTCTATCAACATCATTCTCATCGTAAAACCAAAACACAGCACCATAAGAGCTACTACAAAGAAAATTAACTCTCTCCTAGTTGAAAGCATAAGAATAGGATTCCCATAGAAACATCCTAAAGCAAGTGCAACAGCTTGCTTAAGCTAACTATCATCAGACAACCATTTCTCAGACATGGGTCTGGTGAAAAGATGGAATTGCAGAAGGAGAGGAGAGGACATATTTCCAGAGTTCCTTGGCAGTGGCACAAAGTCTCAGTAATATAGTCACCAAAACAAATGATCTTTATTACAAAAACAAACAAGCAAACAACAACAAAAAAAAATAGAGCACAGAGGAAAAGAACAAAATGATTCTTAATTCCAGGCATTTAAAAGAAATGGAACCTAAATTACTAACTCAGATTTAGAGCCAGTGACTGCAATAGTAAGTTTCTCCTCTTAACAACTGCGACTTAGAAAGCCAAAAATCTAACTAAAATCTTAGTGCAGTTCTTGTTCTCTCATCTAGGAGCTTACCCTAAGAAACCTGTCTGCTTTATTTTCAGCTGATAAGTTAAAATCATAAAATCATAACATCAAAAGTCCAAGTGCTAAAGACTTGCACTTCTAAATTTGTAAGAGCAAAGTTCTGACTCTACTGTTGATATGGAGTTAGATTCAGCATCTTTAAAAAAAGAATTTCAAGAGAAAGTTTTCTTTTCCCATATATCATTATTCTATTAAGAAGACAGAAAATAACATTTTTCTTTTCTAACTTTATATTTCCTTGTTTTCTTATTTACTTTACTTTTTTTTTTCCAGATATCAGCAAAACTTTATTTTAGAATCTTTGACCATTTTCAATTTTTTAAAGGCATTAAAACCTATGCAATTTACAAAATGGCTATACATAGTCCAGGTCTCAGACATATTAAAAAAAATGTTAAGTACACTTTTTACCTCTTAGTCATGTGGCAATCCAAACATAGCAGTGACAATCCAAAGAGTTCAAAAATTCTGATCTTTAGAATAAAACTAACTTAAACAGTGGTTTAGATATTTGCAGTCTGGTTCCTTCACTTTTACCATCCTGCTTACTTTTTCTAGCTTTTTTTTTTTTTTTTTTTTTTTTTTTTTTTTTTTTTTGCAGTCACACAATTTAGTGCTATCCTATGTGGGAAGGATTAAGAAACAATTGGTGATCAGTGCAGAAGTTGGCAACACTGAAAACTTTCTTAGAGAATAGTTATTGGACTAGTTACTTGAAGTTACTCTAGCCACACACATGTAAAATACAAACCAGCTGTCAGCTTGATTCATCTTTAAAAATGAGATGTCAATCACTAATATTACTGTCAGGGACAAAAGTTTCAGTGGCTTAAGGAGGAAAAAAGCTAAATACACATAGCAGGAGATTTAAATTCCTTGGTGAAATGCAAAAAGTTGGCTAGGTTCTTCCTCAAGGCTGAAATCCAAAACAATATCGTAGACTAGTGACCCATAAGTTCATGTAAATTTTCACTGATTATACTTTTACCGAGACCAGTAATAGCAGCTCACAAAGAAAACGTCTAAAAACAAGTCAGTGTAGAATCCATCACTTCAAGCTGTAATTTAATTAGTGACTCACTGTTAAAACAGTGTATTTCCCACTACTGTAATTTATCTAGTTCCAGATTCTAGTCACTGGTTCTTGTTCTGTCCTTCTCCAAGATTTCAGTTCTCTGTGGAGTTTTTATTCCACATTAAGGTATTTTGGTCAAAGGCACAAAGTCTAGTTGGAAACCAGTAACTAGCAGAGTACCCCAAGGTCAATACGGGGTCCAGCTCTGTTTAACATCTTCGTTAATGA
>VXAL01018404.1:11679-24995 GCA_013399475.1 Chauna torquata
TTAAGTCAAGTAAAGAAAACTGGCCACCAGCAACTGCTCTCCCACAATAAAAAGTATAGCATTGGGTTACTAAATCAAGACAACTGGTTTATTATTGTTTGAATTCTCAGCAGATGGGTAGACAAGAAAAAAGTTTGAGTCACTGCCTCAAAAACATTTCACACATTAAATACAGAAGTTGCTTTTCCTTCCAACCTTGCAGCATACATGATTTTATAACATCCACACACATTACAAGCCCATCATCTTCAACTAGTTTATGGAGAATACACTTTCATGCCATGCAAGCACACTAGTTATGTATCTACTGCCTCTCATTGCCCAGAAAATTAACCAAAGTTGCAGGTTTCTTGAGCAGCTCCTTTTAGAGCAGTAGAACTTATTTCCAGCAGATGGTTAGATTCGCATATGGCATGAGTACTGCTTGTCAAACACAAGAGTTTCCTTATTCAAGTCCTTTTATCCCTCTCCCTCTAGTTTCAGAAGTTTTTTGTCTTTCCATTGCACTTCCCCTTGATCTTCACATTTGTATTTCCTGTCTTCCTTTACTACTATTGATACCAAGTTATCCTCTGCTAGCTTGCTTCCTTGGTGTTCTTCAAAGATACAGCTGCCACTCTGAACACCAGTCCTCCTCACTTTTATCAGTCAGGTTCTTTGGACTGTGCTAGGGAGAGGGGAGAATTAACTCACTGACACAGGTGCTCCCCTTTAATACTAAATACCTCCTCTTAAATTCCATGTAGGCTTCCTGCAAACACACTTTTCACTTGTGAGCAATAAACAATAGAATAGAATAGTTCAGTTGGAAGGGACCTACAAATATCATCTATTCCAACTGCCTGACCACTTCAGGGCTAACCAAAACTTAAAGCACATTAATGAGGGTGTTGTCCAAATGCCTCTTGAACACTGACAGCCATGGGGCACCAACACCTCACTAAGAAGCCTGTTCCAGTGTTTGACCACCCTCATGGTAAACAAATTTTCCCTAATATCCAGTCCGAACCTCCCCTGGCACAGCTTTGTGCTGTTCCTTAATGTTCTACCACTGGTTACCAGGGAGAAGAGACAACACCTCACTAAGAAGCCTGTTCCAGTGTTTGACCACCCTCATGGTAAACAAATTTTCCCTAATATCCAGTCCGAACCTCCCCTGGCACAGCTTTGTGCTGTTCCTTAATGTTCTACCACTGGTTACCAGGGAGAAGAGACCAGCAACTTCTAGTGATAGTGTCTGACTTTTTTCAATCTTAGACCAAGAGTCCAGGCCTTCAGACACCTTCAGCACTGCTCCCAAATTCATCTCTGTGATGGAAGCTCACAGATCCTGTGCCAGATCTGTGCTCTCATCTAAACCAAAAGCCTCAGTCTCTGACATTTCTTTGTAGATAGCTGGGTGTCACCTTCAAGTCAAATGAACTGTAACTTTTAATCTTCTTCCCACATCTTTTGTTCAGCAGTGGAAATTTTTCTCCATTGCCTAGACTGCCTACACCTTGGCTTTTTTGTTGGTTTTTTTTTTTTTGGATTTTTTCCAGAACTTGACTACACCTAAATTTTTCTACCTTGATTCAACGTATTTTAAATGTAGTCTCTCTTAACCCACATATTTAGCAAAACCTCACAGCTTGTTCTGTTCATTCAGCAACTCTGTCATGAAAACATTTATCACCTACTTGCATTCTTACACTGCCTTTCTGTATTTTTTTTCCTGCAAAAACTAATTCATTATATTTTTGTGGACACAATGGGAAGAAAACATGGACACTTCTTGATGTCCAATGTTAAATTCACTATTTTCCATGGCTGATCATTAAAGTCCAATGGTTGTTGTTACCAATGGTTGTTGTATCTACCTCTACCCAATTGTTTTCCTTTTTCTTGTGATTTAGGCCAGGCCCTTGGAAGCAGCTCTGGAATACGGATAAACAAAACCCTTGGGGAATACATTTAGAGAGAATTTCAAAAAACACAGATTGAATGAACACAGAGAATTTGCAGAAAGTGCTGGACAGTTGAAGTACATCCCTTACACATGAAGAGCAAGCCCCCTGCAAAACTAAAAGCCAAAATTTCCTTAGTATTGCTAGATATACTAAATTCAAGTTAATGCCTTTCCTGGCACCTGAAAGCACTGTCGTAGCCTGTACAGCCAGCTTAAGTCTTACTTAGTGAAGAAAGGTAGAGATTTTCTGCAAACACTCCCCAAAAGTTGCATTCATAGTAGTGGCCAGACATTTATCAGTGCTAAGAAGGGTCACTAGAGACCATATAAGCATTTTAAACTTATTGTAACTACAAAACTAAGAAATTTCATGTATCAGCTCATACAGATTTTCAGATGAATAAGATCAACTATTTCAGGAAGATATACTTTTTTTTTTACTTCAACAGTAATTAACAAAAATTTCATTAGTGAATAAATATAAATTACACAATGCTTCACATGTTCTCAGCATTGTATAAGCAAACACTATTTTATGTGCATAGTGTCTTAGTGTCACTCATGAAAACACTTAGAAAAAGCAATGAATGCATAAAGTTCAACAACAGTGTAAATATTTCAATTGCTACAGCTCTATCAAACACTTCTTTAGATCCTTTTCATTTACAGGATGTAAAATTGAATATAATTAGATTTGGCTCAAGGTCCTAAATCAAAAATAGACATTATATCAGAATTTTGGCATATTAAAGATATTTCATTTAATGGCTGCTACTTTTGTGCAGAATATTAAGCCTCTGCACAGCAAGGCCTCAAATACGATCAAATCACAATGTTACTATGATTCCTAAAAAATTTTCTCCAATTTTTTTTTTTTGAAAAAAGGATACTTAAAAGCCTAAGTCTTACTAAAAGCTTATGAAATTTAGGAATTTTGTGTTTTATCAAGAAACCTGAATCAGAGGAATGTTGCCACCTGCCCAATGTAAAAGAATACTAAACAGCTTCCTGTCTCCCAGCACTACATTGACTGGAACATTGTATCTTCATTTCCAATGGGTATCCCCATGAGACAGATTTTTTTTTTCCTTAAAGTAATAAAGATAGAAGAACTCTGCAAGAAGGTGGAGTGAAAAATGCATACAGACTATAGGAACAAGAAACAAAAAGAAATCTGTATAGGACAAGATAACTGGGTAGGATAAAAAGTTAGAAATGAGCAAGATAAAAATGAACATCTGGAAATGTAGAGTTTATTTTGATGTAAGATTCAAACAGCACCAAAAAAATAGTAGGATACTTTTAATTCTAAACTGCAGGCACCTATTACAACTAATGGTGTCAAACTACTGTTTTTTTCCCCACTCTAAACCACTTTATTTAGCTGGAAGCACTGTTGTTGCACAAGTTTAGATATGTGTATAGCAATGCATCAGGGTATGTAGACTCTACAAATCACACTCAAGTCTTAAACAGTATGGGGCAAACATCTTGCATGCTATATTCTTTCCTGATTCACAAGACTTACAGTTTGATCAAAGCAGAATGATACATAGCTAGTCTTGAGATACTGCGAAAGCAATTACACACTACTGGGTTCTCATACAACAGAAGTGCATCACCTGCTTCCCATTAAAAAACAGATCTCTACAAATAAGCACATATACATATAGGACAGACAAAGCAGTCCCACTGCTGTTGACAACACAGATCAGATACTGAAACACGTGCTCAAGAAGAAATAAAAGGAACCAGAGCACTCCCATTACATAGTATCAAGCTCCTAAATATTATGTCCAGCCTACTGTCAAAACAAAGTTTCCCATAAGAAAAAAAAGGCATGAACCCAAATACACAAGCCAGGAAGGAAAATAAAAGTGGTGCATTCTATAATTAGGCCTATATCACGGAAGTTGCTTCAAAATCTGAAGCATTACCGTGTTTTCCACAATGCACAAAGTTCAGCTTTTTCAGAGGTCAACTCGCTACACTCCTTACTAGACATGTTTATTGTTCTTTATTCTACACAAAATTAAATACATACTTATTTTTCACAAATGATTAAAATAACCTGCTTTGATTGCAACTTTTTCCCAGCAAACCTACAGTCCTATTTAAGCTGCCTGATATCACATTAAACAGATTCCTAAAATTAGTCAGACTTGGATGGCTAATTTTAGATTAAAAGATTCAAACACCTGAAAATTAAGAAACATTGCAGGTTCCCACAACACCTTAATTCTCACCCTTTTGAACACATGTAGAACCACATTAAAATTTCACACACACATGCAGAACTAGCACTTTCTACACTACTTAACACTTTAATATTCTCTGGAGTAAAAAATTTAAATGCAATTCTTACATAACTTTTTACCTAAAGAAAATGAATCATGGGTCCCTTTCTGTATAGCACCAGCAACTGTTTTGGTATATGCTCTATAAAAGCTCGCACTATATCTTTAGCACTACTGTACTGACTTGCTACTCCTTTACTCTGTATTAGCTACATTGCCTGACACTTGTGCCAAAATGGGACAACCAGTTCATAACCCAGTTCTGTACAGGAATTTTGAAAGGAGATCGAGTCAGAAACAAGAACAAAACAACAACAAGAGAACTCCAATCACATATGTGCACTACAGACAGCATCCTTGCTCTCCCTTCTTTCCTGATCCTAGAGTTACAAATTCCCCCTTTTGCAAATAATAATCTCAGAGGATGAAAGTTCTTGGAGGAATGCAAAAAATCTTCATGAGTGATTTAAAGGACCCAAACAGTCTCCAGAAACTGAACAAGTCTTAAAGCAGGAGTCTTAACCAGCTGAGAAATTCTTTGTCCTTCTAAATTCCCATGTGGTAAAGAAAAAGAATTTCTTAGCACATCTATTGATTATAGTATGCTCATGTTCAGGTAGTTTAGCCCAACAACAGTACGCTGTGATATTAGCTTGACTAATATGCTACCAAGAGTTTCCTAGCATTTCACTTTATACAGAAACAGTAATACGTAAGAAAATTTAAGCAAAAGAGAAACAGGATTTTACTTGTTTACCTTTACAAGATATAGCTTGAAAACACTCTTCCAGCAGAGATCAAAGGCCTCCTGAAACCAGTATGTAAGAACGTCACAGAGAAAGCTGCATGAATTCCTTGCAATAAGAAGTGCTAAACATAAAAATATTAAATACTTAATATACCAGGACAGCCTCACTCTCCATATGTGGTAGGACAGATGACACTTCTGTGAAATCCCACATGGACATTTTAACCATGTTCTAAAATGACAGAACAAGAGGCAACATACTTGAAAAGAAACATCTCTATATTAACCCACTTTAAGAAAAGATTGAAAGTTTTATTTAGTTTAAAATATTAAGTCAATAAGAAAAAATAAAACACTAAGCAGTAATATCTGGCTGACTTTTGAAAGCGTAAGATAACCTTAAGAACTTTCCTTCTTCACTAGAAAGGAATAATAGGGTGCCAAAAGACACTTGCTGTATACAATTTTATATATATCTATACACTTTTTTTTAAAAAAGAGAAAAGTGAGAAGCAGCAATCACTAAAAGGTACGACAACCATTTTAACATCCCAGTAATTCACAACTGTAAGGTTGGAGCTTTACATTCATAACAGACCCTACCATTTCAGCTAATAGAGGATGACAACCTCCTGCTGTCAGTTACTATGTAGATCAACAGTAGAGAACAAGAAACATACCTTACCAGGGTTTCACACATATCAGCTTGCAGTGGGGCAGGGGGGAGCAAGACAGGCTACAGTTTCACATTATAATTAAGCTGATTAATACCCAATTACTGCCAAGTACAAAGCTAACATGGGAAAAAGAAATGGGAGCAATCTTCCCTTTACAGATGAATCTACCCAGCCTTCCCTTAACAGGATCCACTAGAGACAAATGTGTACATTGTAGCTTTAAGGTGACTGGAATAACAAAAATGATACTAACCCTAGAGCTCTGAGGTACATAGACAATGCCAACAGTAATAAGGGAGCGGTCTGCTAGAAACTGACAACTACTTGATAAAATCATGGTAAGATAAATGAACTGACTGGACAACCCGCACAGCACCTCGACCAGAGATAACCAATGTAAGTGCAAGCCATGGCAAGTTAAGTCTTGGGAAGTTCTTCCAACAACCTCAGAGAGGATCCATCTGCGGACCCAACTTCCAGTCAGGGAAAAGAGTACATTGCCTTCATTGTATGCCCAAGGCAGAGATGCTGCAAGCACAGAGCAGTAAGAGAATACCCCTAGATGAATGGAAGTTGCCCACCATCAGCATGGGTACCCTCTCCAATAGTGCACAGGAGCACGAGGTCTCTGGTGTTGCTACAGTGACTCACTGACTTCTAGAAAAGCAGCTGTTTCATAACAACTAGCAAGTGAATGATGTTTGCGTGTCCAGATATGTTGTGGATTTACTAAGTATCGCTTACATATAACTGCTGTATTCTGTGCTGTTTCAGACCTTTGGCTACCCTACAAAAACAAGCTCCCTTACTCCTTATGCTGGTACACAGGAGACCAGACAGCAAGCCACTCGGTCAGTGGTGAGCTGAGCCAGCTGAAGAATCATTGATCATTTCAGGCCAAACCAGGTCTCCTAACTGGCTGATTGCCCAAACGCTGCTGTTGGGCCAAAGACACAGACGAGATTAAATGGCTGACCGCACAGGAGAACAGGACATGAGCTTCAAGCATTACAGAACTGCATATTCAGGGATCTTAAAGTAGAGCCCAAGTGATAAGGAGCAGCTTTTCTGCACACAAACATGGCCATTAACTCCAGTCATTCCCTCCCCCACTATCACATTCAGTTCCCACTTGAGTTTATCCCAATGACATTGCTTCCTCCATCCAACAAGCTACTCCCTGCCATTCTAAGATTTACTTATGCCTTACTGACCATCAGTTTGCTTCAAATGTCACCCCCTTCCCCAGTGCCATTCTGGTAAGTCTCTGATACCTCACTCAGCTAACGCCCACCTCTTCTTATGCCTCAGACAACATTCACCTCTTCCACTCTGGCAAAAAGGGAAGGAAAGCCAAAGTTACTATTTCACAGCCATTCTATCTCCTTTTATTTTGCTCAGTGCACAGTTCCCATCTCCAGCTTCCAAAGAAGCTCATTGTTCCTTCTCATTACCACCAAGGCCCTCTGCTAGCCCCAACTTACATTGTCCCGACTCCTTAGTTTCTTTTTCCTAATCAGGTATTCATTTTCCCTTTTCCCACCCCCTATACTGTAGAAATAAGAATTCTACTTGTAGCAACGCCGCCTTCTTGTTACCTGTGTTCAAAAGTGGTACCACAATAAATATGGTAGCTCCCTCGTTTTACACTATGAGTCTTCTCAGTCTCCAGAAGTAAACCTGAAGACTCTCACAAACTGAAGAAAAACAGCTGGAGAAAGCTAGTAATTTAAAGCAATCGCCATGATATGAGTATCATCTTAGTCTAAAAACACTTAGTTTTTCAAATATAAAAGTAGAGAGCTAGCAAATATATACAGTGAACAGCTATTGCAAAGGGATAGTTGCACACAGTGAATAATGTAGACTCATAGATGGCAAAATTTCATATAAGCAGATGGCACTAGACTTCTTTGCATGGGAATCCCTCTGGCAGGTTCTACAGAGTGCTACAGAAGTGACCACCCTCACACAGATGTTCTGTCAACATGAGCTACCACATTTCTGTAACACTATTACCCACCCAGCCAGAGTTGCTTTGCACATCCCAGAAACAATAGTGCTTTAAATATCCTATTGAAAGATCACACGTACTACTCAGTTTTATCCTCCTCCTCCTCAACCTATAATTGTTGCTATATAGCTATATGGTAAATTGATACCTGTATATCAATCTGTTTAAAGTCAGAATAGTAGTCAACATGCATGGTGCCATAAGCCACACACTAGAATGTTGTATAGCAAAGAGATTGAAGAGGAAGGGGAATCCCAGGGAGCTATTTATATATGAGACTAATGCTAGTTCTTCATTGCAGGGAGTCAACACTACTAGGGGTGTACAGCTTAGGTTGAACAAGACCTAAAAATACACGTCTCGGCAACTTCTCTTGACTTGCTTCCTCTCACCACCAGGAAACAATTATACACAATCCTTCAGGTCAACAGAGCTTCAGTGCTGGTCAATCAGCATTTGATGGAAGGCATGGAAGCAGCATTTGATTAGTCTGAAAGACACAGACCAGCTCCTTGCACTGTAGGGTTGGCAGGATCACGCCAACATGTGTTGCAACGCTCCTTCCCTTCTATGTGGCAGCAGATTAAAAAGTAGTCCTGCTTCAGAGAAACTGGAAGAATTATGGGCAATAATAGAAAATTTGAACTCAGTCTCAGACTGTCAGCAGCTAAAAAAAGGTATTTCATGACACATCATGAGAAAAACCCAGACAAGACAGGAGCAGGAATCAATATTCAACACAGACCTTACTTATTTCAAGGGGAAAAAAAACAAATATATATATAGCACTTATTATATACTGTGATTCAGAAGGAATTCGTAAAAGTATATCTACACTGCAGACCGTGTCCTCTTATAACAGTAGTATGGGATTAATTAAAATAGAAATACTCTATATAAGTTCTCCCACACCAAATCTCTCAGAGTGGTTAGACAGAAAGAACAGCAAACCTTTATACCTCTCTACTTGGCAAATCAGCCAAATCAGTAACTAAAGATTGAGCAATGGAATATCTGGAAATAATGATGTACTGTCCAACCTGCACTGCTCCACAGAGAAAAACTGCATCTCATTACTCAAAGTTCTTTAATCTTGTCAATAAATCAGAGGATGAAAGATAAGTGTGACAAATTATTTAGCCTTCCAGGTGCTTTTAATAAGTTTCCACATAAAAAATCCACCCCACTAATAAACTACATAATCATGACTTGAGAGATAATTGGGTGGGTCTCACACTCAACTCACACTGAGAAAGACAACTTCCCAATTTCAGTATCTTTCCAATTGGGTAAACAATATTGCTGACAGCCATTTAGGTTAATTAAACCCAGTACGTAGCATAAGGAATGACTGACCTATAAACAACGTACGTACAGTAGCATCAAGATGGTAAATGCAATAGAATGCAAAAGAAGTAAAGAAAAGGAAATTGCAATGTGTAAACCACACTTATGCATTACAATTGAGTCAGCATTAGCTAAAGGTGACTTCACATTCTTTGAGAACTGCTAAGTAGATCTTTGTTCATATACATCCATAATAAAAATAATATCAGGATGCAAGTGAAACAAAATATGGCAAATAATCAGCAATGTATTACTAATGTATACATCTAGAAATCTAGTACAGTAGTATATCTAGGATATACATCTAGAACTATCGTGAATGTTTTTCATAAAACTATGTTGTGGTTTAACCCGGCAGGCAGCTAAGCACCACACAGCCGTTCGCTCACTCTCCCCCCACCCCCAACCCAGTGGGATGGGGGAGAGAATTGTAAAAAAGGAGGAAAAAAGAGCTCGTGGGTTGAGATAAAGACAGCTTAATAGGACAGAAAAGAAAGGGAAAATAATGATAATAATAACAATAATAGTAAAAGAATATACAAAGCAAATGTACACAATGCAACGCACAATGCAATTGCTCACCACCCGCTGACCGATGCCCAGCCTGTTCCCGAGCAGCGGCCCCTCCTTTGCCCCGGCCAGCCCCCCCCAGTTTTATTGTTTCGCATGAAGCCCTCTCGTGTGGGATATCCCTTTGGTCAGTTTGGGTCAGCTGTCCTGGTCCTGTCCCCTCCCAGCTTCTTGTGCACCCCTAGCATCCTTGCTGGCAGCAGGGCAATATGAGGAGCTGGAAAGTCCTTGGCTCTGTATAAACACTGCTCTGCAGCAACTGAAAACATTACCATTATCTTCATCAAAAAATCCAAAACACAGCACTGTGTGAACCTCTACAAAGAGAATTTAACTATCCCAGCCAAAACCATGACAAACTATTACAAAGTTAGTAAGTTAAACTAAAGCAATGGAATGATAACAGCTATCAGTGCTATTTCCAGTATCAGTGAAGTATTTAATATTGAAGTGTTTTACAGACCACATACACATGCTTTAAGTGTATGCAACAACAGATGTATTGGACAAGCAATACTTTTGATGTGACCAAAACAGAAAATACACAGAAGTACTACAGCCCAGAACATGCATCTAAAACAATGGAAAAGTTAGGGATACAAAATGTCTCAGCAATTTGATCATTGAATCATCTTCAATATAATCATCTCAGACAGCGTGTATTATGTACTGTTTATAAAGCTGTTATCTTCTATTGTTATTTCTGCTTAATACAATCACATACAGATCCAGTCTTATAGTTGGATTTCTTCCTACTCTTCTCCAAAATACAATTTTCTAAATTCCCAGTAACAAAACGCAGCTTACAGACAGTTGAAGTCAAATGCTTGACTCTTCTAAGATCAAATTAAAACCTGTTTCATCAGCTCAAATGATTATGGCAACTTCCTTATCTCTTTCATGAAATTGCCATTTCCCTAACAAATATACTATCCATAATATAACAGGTAGATAATTAAGAGATGACTCAGGATAACATTGTTGATTTGACTAGTGGAAACTCCGGAACCAGAAAAAAAGCCTACAACTCTTTCCTTCACTGGCTGTAGACAATGAAATCGTGTTTATTTTGATAAGTTCAGACCCAATAGTTTCAAATATATTTGGCTCAGAGTAAACAAGCATGCAGTCCTAAGATCACTAAACCAAGAGATTCAACTCTCTATGACCCAGAATCCAGCGTGATCTTGGGCACAGCTCTGCCAAAAACAAACTTATAAGAGGATACTCTCACACAAAAGCCACAAAATGTAAGAAAAACAGTGAAATTGTTGAGACAGTAACTTAATTCAGGAGAAAAATATTGACACAAAAAGGCATAAAATCTTCAGGAAAAAAAGTAGAGTTGGAATACGTCAGCTCAGCTAGATCACCAACCCACTTCAAGAAGGTGGTTAATACTTTCCTACCTTACACCTCCCATGCCAGCAGGGACTCATCATGCTGGTAAGTATATTAATCCTTAGTAAATACCCTAACTGGCTAGGCAATCTGCACTAGCCAGCAAATAATTGCTGTGTGTCTCCCACACGAAGAACCTCTGTACACGCTAGAAGATGCCAAAACCATATCCATGGCAATTCTAGAGGGAAAGTCTCTATTTCTGAAGATTAGTGCTGTGGCAAAAGGTCACATCCTCACAGCTATTGTTATGCATGGAAGTAATGCTACAGTCGGAAGTTCTCTCCAACTCTAAAGCAAAGATGCTGCAACATCAAGCTCCCAGACTAGGGAACAGAAGCTTAATTCCCTCCCCAGGAGCCCATAAACATTTTGTCACTTTTAGTCATTATCATTTTGGATTCCAAAAAGTGAGGGGAAAAAAAACAAAACATGATATTTCAGAGGCTTTCACAGCCAATTTAGCTTTATTCCTTAAGAATTTAAGTTTTATGGAGGCTTTTATTTACTGTTGCTTCTCAAAGATTAAATCTCAGTCATTCTTCATACTTTAAAAGAAAATGAAAAAGTACTAGCCACCTGTCACCAGACTTTTTTTTTTAGACCACATTTAGTCTTTGTGGGAGAAAAAGGTTGAGACGGGTTGGGGCAAAGGGTATCTCTGATCTGAAAAACAACATGGAATAAAGGAACAAACATCTGGGGTATGCTTCCATCCAGCTCCTCCTATCCTTCCTTCCCCTCCCAGCTCCACATAGTAGAAGAGATAGTGATGCTGTTTTAGATGTCTCGGACCACTCAGCCATTGGATAGCACTTGCCACATTCATAGCCCTGTTCTATTTCAATTGCTGAGCATTGAACTGAAAATGGCAGGGTCAAATTGCTAGAAATTAGCGACCAATTTATAAAAAGGAAAGGTAGAACAAACTGAAAATAAAATATAAAACCATGAACTATCTACCACAAATTTCTTTGAACGGGCTGATATAAATAAAGATTTCTAACTTTCAGAAGGCATTCTACTTTAAGTATTATTGAAACCACTTGAAAGCTGGTGAGGCAAGGTTATGCCTGATGCAGTTTAAGGCAACTTGTCTCATGTTACAGTGGAAGAACTCTACTTAAGAGTTTGCACAGGCTCCAGAATTTCTCCTTAGTAATGGAAATAAAGCAGATGGAAAAACGAGTTTAGGTACCAGATTTAAGGAGCATTTAAACATTTTATGCTTCCACGTATTTTCTAGTTACCAGAACACTAGACAATATTACATAGTTTGCTTTTACTTCTAAAAATTCCATACCATGAACCCAGAAAGGTTCAAAAACTGTGATCTCCTGGGAGCCTAGTAGTAGCAAGTAATTATGACTTACTCAAAAATTATACGCACCACTTTGGAACTGGGGGTGGTTGCTGGTTTGTTTACTTGTTACTGTATGAAAGGACGCTTCATAGGCATTTCCTTGTGCTTTTCCTCTTAAATTCAATTAAATTTAAACTTCAGGATCACCACCTGCAAATTCCAGAGTACAAAAACTTTGGAATAAAATTATATACCTTAATGGAATAAAACAGCAGTCATGTGCTGGGAATTGATCAGGTGACTTGTGTTAGTATTTGAACCTTCCAGAACCAGTAAAAGTGGCATTTTCTTTGCAGTACCTTACATTCCTCCTGCAAGTGTTCCTGCAGGTTACATTACACTTCAAACGTCACATATTTCATTGAGCATAATCATTCAAGGCATCTTGCCAAATTGACACGAATATGTCAAGCCTCATTTTTCTTTGTAATAGCAGTAGACTGGATGATCTAGTCCCACTGTAGTGTGACAGCCAGATGCTATTCTGAGTAAGTTACATCTAAGGAGGGGAAAGGGGCTATCACGCAAACCACTACACAACTCCAATAGCATATCCATCTGAATAAAGTTAGTGATCAAGTGATTGATAATGTTTCCTTTGGTTTGTTTTTCTGAATTACAGATACATAAAAAAGAGCAAAACAAGGGCCTGGGGTTCACATGTAGAGTGATAGTGAATCACAAGTTTTGTCAGTTCAGAAACACACACACAAACAAAATCACCATTAGGCATTTTACTTTATGAGTCAATAAACTGTTCCCATAGCCTACTCTGGCCAGCAAGCAGCTATTAAATGCTGCAATGCCAACACAGGACTGGGTGAAAGCCAAAGATTCCAGGTTCTCTTCTATCACTGTTCTGTTTTTGTTGCTCTTCACATCAAGCATGACCAAGAATGATGAAGTGGTATTTTGGGGGGGGGGTTGCATGGGTTGTTTTTTGTTGTTGTT
>VXAL01018404.1:35095-105518 GCA_013399475.1 Chauna torquata
GCCGCCGCCGCCGTCGTCTCCCCGGCGGCTCGGCGGTGCCCCCTGCGGGCGGCGGTGCCCACGGTGCTCCGGGCCGCGCTCTCTCAGCGTCACCAGCACGTCGAGAAAGCGAAAACCGAAGTGATTTTTGGAAACCGCGGCAAAGACCCGGCGCAGCCCTCCTGGGAACCTGCTGAGATAGGGCCTGCCCAGTGGAGGGCCAGCTGCGCGTCCACAGGCGTGGCTTCTTCTGTGTGTCCTAGGGGTCCGGCCTGGGTGGCAGCGCCCAGGGCAGCCGACCTGCGACAGCTTGGGTCTAAGGACCTATAGGAAATGCTGCCGGATCTGGTCACTTCCACGGTTTTTAGCCAGATCTCCCAGCCAGTTCCCCAGGCCGCTTCAAACAAGTGGGAATGCTCAGGCAGAAGTGCTATGAGAGGGAATGAAGTGACAGGCAGAAAATATACTCGGATTACCTTTTACGAACACTAAATGTGACCCTTTCCCCCGCGCAGGTATGCACCGCTGCCTGCATGCGTGCACAAGTCCAAGTTCTTTGTAAAGGGTTTCATAAAGAACAAAAAGGGAAGGTAAAGTAAAGGCCTGGAGAAGGTGGCTGAAGGAACCAGATTCAGAGGAGTTAAAAGACCAATAGCAGGTCCTTAACTTTGGGAGAATGGCTACACCTCCAGCTCTTTTCACAGTAGGATGTTTTTAGAGATTTAACAGGATCTTGAGCACTCCCAGATTACAGAGAGAGTCTTTAGTGAACCCAGCAGATGAGGCTGTATCGTAGCCAAGGAAACAGAAAGGAAAGGGGAGAGGACAGGCTGGTTGAGCCTGCCGAAGTCCAGTTACCTGGGCTGGAGAGGACTTCCAAGGTGTATGACAGCATCCCCAGGATGTGGTAGGATTGACAGGATGAGAATTGAATGGAAGCAGCAGGCAGCAGCTCCCTGTGGGGAACCCCCAAGCTGAGCTCCAGAAGGGTAAGAAAGCTACTTTACAGGTGTGAGATCAATACACAGGAGAAAAAAGCAGGAGAGAAAACATTGAGGTATGTGTTGTGCATGCAGACAGACCAGGCACAGAGCCAAAAGTGGCTTCCACTGCCAGTAATGCTGCCAGCACCCATCAGTGGTGCCCCCGATCGCAGTCACAGCAGCTGCTGGTATTTGAGCAGAGCAGGTTTGGTAACTGGTTTCAGTAAGACCAGGCATTTAGGCCTGCTACCAGTCTTACACTTCGCTTTAAATGTTTCAGATGGTTGGGGAATTATGCTGGCTTGTGAAAAAATGTCCCAAGTCCAGCAGAACATGCTGCATTAGTGAAGGTTAGTACTCAACTTCTGGTTTGAGTGTGGTATACTGTGGAAATTATCCCTCAAGAGAGGTTACTTTGGGACAACTCCAGGGAGGAAACCAGCTCAGCTAATTGAAAAACTCTGACAGTCAAATGTATTAGCACAAGTGTGGGTGGATCAAAAAAATCCAGATCAATAAACACTTAGGGTCATTCAGGTTATCTGAAGATAACTGTTCAAGGTAAAGGAGACCATCTTCTACATGGGACTATTCTTCTGTTCAGATCAGTCCGTGTCCTCACATCCAAACTCTGACTCACACCTTGCTGGATCTTTGCATAGCATACCAGAGATAATGGCCTTTCCCATCTATCCACCCAGCTAAACTCTTCCATCAACTGATATTCTTGCTTCCTCTATGCTGCTTTTTACAAACTGGACCTACAACGATGCCATGCAGCAGACAGCTGGACACTGGTCGTTTGTCTTATGCTAGTCAAAAAGGGAAGAAAATGTGAAACTCCGCTATGAGGTGAAAAAAAAACAGAGTCAGTGTGAAACCAGAGATAAAGAGAGGGCATAAATGAAAGGAACTGCACTATAAATGATACAACAACACTCTCCAGTCAATACAGTAACTAAACATTCTATGTTGTTACTACAGGATCAACTGTAGTTGATCAACAGGCTTCAATTGGTCTTTTGACCATTTCAGCTGTCTTCTAGTTTTGATCAGATAAAGCCAAGTATCTTCAAATATGTTCCTGTCTTCACTTGTTAAATTGCTTTCACACACAGTCTGAAAAAAAAAAAAATCAGTCCATGTAGACTTTTGGTCTTCAGTGTTTTTGCCCTTTGCTTCACTCCTCTCTGCCAACTGCTAGTTTTTCTTTTGCTCTGTAGTCTTTAAAAGACTGAGCAGAAGCTTCCAATTTCTTTATATAATGTTTCTTCATGTTTAGCTCATTGCAAGGAAGTGACATTTCTGTAGGCTTAGGAGTTTATGATGACCTTTCCAAATTCTAAAGCATCTGAGTCTAAACCATGATAAAGTTTTTCTACGGTTTTGTGCATGTTTTGACTTCCTTGCTCTTACCAAAGTCTAAGAGTCATTTTTCATCCTTTGGTTCTGTCATACTGGGTAATATGCATATCCCTGTAAGTCTGCCAGTGATTTTCCACACTGCAGTAGTGTTGCTGTGTAGCTGAACAACATTAAATACAGAATGATATTAAATTAGTCATTTTTGTGAGCCTGCATTGCACTACATAGTTTCTGCATCTATTAGTGTTCTCTCAGAGATGCCCAGAACACTCTAAGAAATACTTTCTGCCGAAACCTAAAGCTTTTCACAAGAACCAGGAATTTCCTGTACTCACTATGTTGTCTTTGCTTACTTATGTAACTGGGAGCTTGAAGAGCAAAACTGCTTCATCGTCAGCACTGAAATCACTTTATTTCCACAAGCCAGCATTTCTTGAAAGTTATTAGGATAGTTCACATTTCCTAAAGGTAGAAAAAGTAAGCATGATTTTCATGTGAAAGTGCAGATGGCTCATACCATATCTGCATAATCTTTCTTTGTTCTTGATATGATCAGAAGGATCTCCTCAAGCTTCACAATCTGGGCACAGAGTCTCCAATCATTACTTGCAAAGTTTCTTCTTCAGTTTTCTCCCAGATATTCTCCAGTCTTTCCTCTGATCCCCAAGTTCTATGGCAAATCTGACACAGCTCAAAATGTCGTTTGCATCGATGGTAACTGGGCTAAGGTGAGCATTCTCTTCAGGAAATATAGTCTCTAGTGGATCCTGTGACTCTGTCTTCATGTTTGTCATCCTGTCCCTCCAATCATTACTTCTTTGGAAAAGACTCCTCACCCACAGCCAAGCTTTGCCACAAGATTTTGTCTTTGGCCCATTTTCTACTCTCTCTATACATACTCCCAGTGTTGGTGAATGTGTGTAAATGTACATTTTACTATTATTTTTGTGTGGACAGCCCACCAATCAACCTCTCCAATTCAGATCCTGTTTAGTCCCGAACACTTACCCTTACATTTGCATGATGAAGGCTAGTCTTTGCTCAAACTCAGTGTGGCTATAACAGGATGGTTAATATTGCCATAATTTCATTCTCCTACCTCCTCTCTTGATCAAGGTAGAGAACACAGTATTCTCCTAATTCAGATCCATAACCCATGAATGGTCTTCTGCTCTGAATTGCCCCTACATCCTCACATCCAAGCTATGAATCACACTTTGTTGAGTTTTTTTCTATGTAACATATCAAAGATATGGCCTTTCCCATCCATCACCTCAGCCAAACTGTCCCACATAGGCATAGTCTTGCTTCCTTGACTCTGGTTTTCACAAAGGTAGTCTTGCACCTTTCTTATCCATTCAAAATGCTTCTGGAAACATGATTTTTTTGTGTGCAATTGTCCTTGCTGTTCCACTTCAAGCTTAGCATCCTCCCATTCTTTCCTGACATGCCACCCCTCTCTCCTAGCATTTCTGATTCACTACCATGACATCCTACACCCAGCTGCCCTATATTGACCTCCAGCATGTATTTGTTAATGTATCAAGTATTCACATGCTTTCTTCTGTGCTTCCCTAAGGCATGAAGGCACTTGCACATCAAAAAAGGAATTTTGGAACCATGAAAGAGTATTAGACTCTGCCAGTAAATCTGCAGCTATGAAAACTGAACTCTCGTATGGTAACTTCTGAACAGAGATACGTAACAGGCATAAATATCAGATTGTAAAAGAAAGTATGAGGTCTAGGAATGTGTGTTGGGATCAGTAGCAGCACTGTCATTCTTTGGCTGAGGAAGTGAAAATAAGTTTTCCAAAAATGCACAGAAACAAGCGTCAGGAGCTGCGTTGCTTCAGGACCTTGAGACCAAATGGTTGCCTGTAGAGTGCACTGGGAGAACCATCCTAAATTATTGGAGCTTGTTAAACACATGGAAGAGATGACTTAATGACTTAAATGTCATCTGCATGGTGGTCTGTGTTTGCAGATGATGGGACTTGATGACTGAAGCTGTCCCTGGTGATAAGAACCATGCTGATTGTTCAGATGGACACATCTCATACATTTGATATTTTACATCCAAGCACAATGTGCTTTAAAAGCAAAGCAAGATTAATGTCCTAATTGTGCAATCCTAAAAATAGAATTGCTAAGACATCTTTACAATAATGGAGATGAGAAATTTCTAATAAGGTATAGTTTCCTGTTGCCAAAAGTTTATTACAGAAATGAGTCAAGATAAAGGTTTTTAACATTATAAAAAAAAAAAAAAAAGTCAGAGCCCTCTTAGAAACTTACTTAAAAACCTGTCTCCCATTGCCAGAGGCATACTGAGGTGGACAACACTCAACAGTGGCAGATCAATCAAACCATCTTTGAAAGGCTCATATTTTTCTTCAAATTCCAGATCTGACAGCAGCTACAGGGGAGCGTGAAAAACAGCTTCATATCTTATAGTGAAGTGTTCTTCATTTCTGGAGAGAGCAGATTAAAATTTGGCTAGAAAAGAGAGATTCACTTCCTTACAGCTGTGTTTTGGAATAGCTGCATGTGCCTGTTTCTCTACACAGATCTTCATGCCTGTCTCAGTGAGACTCCCTGCAGGCTTATGGGTCCAACTGCACTGATTACTTTGCAGAACCGAGGGTTAGAAATTACAAAGCCACATGCTTCATAATTGCAAACTCACTAAGTTATCCCAGTCTTGTTCAATGATCTTCTTCTTCCCAGCAGGGCCCATCTGTCACCATTTCACTAATGCCATGTTTTAATGAAATCCAATTTCACTCTTTGCTTTCAAGCAATTTTATTCTATATCTACACATTGAAAGAAAAAAAATTGTTTTATATTAAAAGAAAGCCAGTCATAAATACATAGAAAACTGAAGGCCCCTGCATATATTTCCATTTGACATTTTATCATTGCATTGTTGATATCTTTACATTATCTTCATTACATTCTAAGAGTAATTAAAAGACATTTTCAAAAGAGAAAAAAACATGAAAGAGATGGACATCCAAGTCTAAAATAGTCTTGGAACTACAACAAGCTGATAAGCTGGTCCTCTGGAAACCTGATCTTCAGGTAAAATGTCCTCATTCAGCTACTGAATTAAAACCAATCTGTGGACAAACAGTGATACATTCTGCTGTTAAAGGAGAATATACCATTTGATATAAATATAACAGAGCTGGTTCTCACATTAGCAGCTCCCTTCATTAGCCCAGCCACAGGTCTGGAGGGAAGAAGGGCTCTGCGCAAACAGCAACACTCCTAAACTGGGTCAAGCCTGAGGGTTGAATTGGAGACATCAAGGCAAATTAACCAGACACAGTAGCTGTCATTTGGCATGATATCCCATGGGTATATGAGGTTCATGTGCTCCCTTGTTCCAAAGGCCCAAATGAACCCAAAATGCCAGATCATGGACACCATCATCAGGTACGCTGGGCAGATGCATGACCGTTGCATGGATGCTGCGCTCATGCAACACACTCCTGGCACACTGTTGTCCAGCCGGCAGTTACCTAGCCAACTGCAGACTGGTATGTGCAGCAAGGAAAGTTGCATTTCTGTGTCCCAGGTAATGTGCTCATCCTTGCTACCTTGTGAAGCCATCAGGGTGCCTATCAGGACTGGCAACAGTAAGACAGGGATTTCCCATCCACCTCTGTGCAGGCTCGAAGTCAAGCCGGTGGAACTGGTTTCCATGAAAGATTATATACATCAGCCAAACACATGGCTTTCTCTTGATTTGTCAGCCTGCACATAGAAAGTGTCTGTTACAGTTTTCCATGATCCTCCCCCTCACTTTATCTAATACTTTCTGACTCTCCCCCATCATTCCCTCCAAGTCCTCTAAGGCCATCCATTCCTCAGGACCCCAGCATTCTTCCTTCCCATAGTCTCTGAGCTGAGCTTGTGCTGTAATTAAACATACCCAAACATCAGGATACCACTGCAGGGCTTCCCTGCAGAAGCTGCAATGGAAATTTATCCAGTAAAAGCCCTGCACTGTGACTCCAAAGTGCTTCTACTTAGCAGCCAAGGTATCTTATGCACCTTCTAACACCCTCCCCACTCCAACTGCATGAGGCTTTCTAGCCACAAAACCCAGCAAGTCCTTGCCTGTATTCCAGCTGCGCCATGTGAGGCTGAGTGGCCTCTCTCTGCTGGTCTGGGATTTCCCAGGTATACATTCATGTCTGCGAATAGTAAGCCTGAGCTTTTGAATCGTACTGCGTACTGCATTTATTAAGGTATGAATCAATGTCATACATACACCATGAATCTGGCATTTCCAGGAAATGCTGGTCAGGCTCAATGACTGAGCAGCAGACACATGGTAATTGAGTCCAGTGCATCTTCATGGTGTTAGGTCTACTTGATGGGCATGCAGCAACTGCACTGGGTGAGTGTTTGAAACCACCATGGCTTTCCAATATACAGCAGCCCAGATGGAAAAGCTGTGCAGGATCCATTGCCAGACTTGCAGCCACTCGTGTCTACTAGACACACTTAAAAATCCTCCAGTTTCAGAAACTTTGAAATTCTGGATACCAAAACAGAGCTTCTCTGTCACAGAGCACGTGGCAACAGATGAGGAAGAAAGATGTTTTTGCTCCTGCTTTTAGTGGTTGTGGTGACCAGTGTTGCCACTGTTAATGCAGATGCGCACAGATTAGGCTGTAAACTCTGCTATATCTATGATTATGTACCTTCACTGTGATTATACATTCATTTGCTTTCCAGAAACACACACACACACAAATACATGTGCACACACAGACAACTGATAACACTGAGCCATCTCCTCTCAGGCGGAATGAAGCCAGCTTCATCCCTTCTCTCACAACCATGCATAAAAATCTGCTGATCCTATCTGGACATCTTCAGAGCTGTACCGCTAGCCCTTTCATGCCTCAAAGAGCCTATCCTGCCTCCCTGTAAATGCTGCTATTGAAGTTTATGTTCCATCTGATATTTAAATAACCCCTGGCAGGTTATTGTGTTGTACCATAGCTAGATTTTCACACATTACTTCATGGACAAAGGCAGAAATTAAAGCCAGGCTGAAAGATAGCAGCATGCGTGTTGTGCTTACTGTTCATGTTTTCGTTACGTAAAATTTGCACTTAATAGGACTGCAATGCAAAAGAGTCCTTAAAGTGGAAATCACAAGTCCCAGTAAATACAGAAAAAAAGAACAAGTCATTGGAAGATGTTGGATGAAAATTACTAACCTCAGTACAGACAAAGTTACAACAAAAACTGTTTCAAAGTCTCTGTGGCAGCACTGTGTGAATAAGCTTTAAAAATTATGAAATGCTGAAGAAATCTTGAAAAAGTTCACATTCAACCAGCACTTTCTGTTGTATACGAAAATCATCAGGGCTTGTAAAAGGGAAGATGATTAAAGGAATGGCACTGGTTTGGAGAGTATTGGTTGCATTTTGTATATGGAGACGAAGGGGAACATTGTTTTGAAATGCTAATACAAAGATAGGAAGAACATTGTGTCCATAAGGGAAATGCTACCCATTTTCTCTGTAAGAATTCAAAAGAAAAAAAAAAAAAAAGAAAAAGCAGCAGGATTTTTTTTTCCCACTCTGAAGAGTCTTTTTTTTTTTTTTAAATACATCAGGACTATTCATTAAAGATCAGAAAACTTGGGACTCATTAAAGAGATATCTGAAAGACCACTGAATCAAAATCCCAAAGGCTGTTTTTAAAGGCACGGATTAGATGATACTAAGCAACCCATTTTGAAGTATTTAAGTAAACACTAGAGAAGCTGACATAGCAAAGAAAATAAACATGCCATACAATGTCAGCGAAACAGAAAAAGAAAATGGCCAAATGCCAAGCAAAAGACCAGCAATGAGTCCAGCTAGTTCACAAAGTTACACACACAAGGCAGGAAAACATTTGGGTGGAAGACAGAATGACTGGGAATAAGCTCTTCCTAAGCAGGATAAAGGAAGAAAGTGCAATTTCTGAGAACAGCTAATAAGAAGAGGCACAAATAGTTTGTATCCTAATGTATAAAACAGATGCAATGCCATCAGGGAAAGTGAAAGCAGAAATAGAAATAACTGAAATAAAATTATCCACACATGGAACAAACTTGAAATGTCAAAGAGTAAAATGCCACACTGGTGGAGAAGTTCCAGGCCTGAGTAACGAGGCAGCACCAAGTTAGGAGAAAGGCAGAATGGTGAAATGGTGGTGTGGGGGGATGCCCAGGCAACTGACTAGTTTTGGTCAAAATCTCAGGGGGAGCGCATGTGTTTGGCCTAAACTGGGTGCACAAAACTACAGAAAATCAGCTTCCTTAACACAACTGACCCAGATCTGAACAAGCTAGTTTCGTCATATAAAGCTGTACTCACAGGAAAGAGATGTCTCTCAATGCCAAAAGAGTATTTATAGAAGGCCTTAGAGATCACTGTAACTTGCAGGTTTTATTTTTTTTGCAATACTAAAGACTTGTTCTTTTGATGTGTTTGGCAGAAATTGCCTCGCAAAACTCTTTCATAATGCACTCTGCAGCATTAACATTTCTGTACAGACACAGGGACCTGTCTGGCTAATTCCAGGCATGGTTTCCTCCTGACACTTGCTCCTACTCTGCCTCCTCTTGCATTGAGGAGCAATTTTGGCTAACCCAGTGGCTAACCTGGCACCTTCCCCAACCCATCATTCTCTTATCAGTCAGTTTTATCAGCTTCCCAACTTATCCACTCCATTTTTATGAGCTTACTATGGCCTGTGCCCACATTTTCTGCCTCCTTTGGATTATATTTGGCTCAGTCTGGGTTGCACCTACATCTCAAGTTTGCATTTATGTTCCATAAATTCATCCTTCAGAGGTCAGAAGTCTTCTAATTTCTGTTTCAGATTTGTAAGGATGAATTTATAGCAATTCATTCTTGCTCAAATTTTATTGTTCAACTACCAGCATTATCATTCGGTTTTTCTGAACATATCTTTAGGAAGACTTTGAAATTTATTTCTGGCTGAATTTTCCTCCATGGTAGTTCAAGAATTCATTGTTCATGGATATCCCATAATAACTAATGCACTTATCTGTAACATTTGGTGTAGATCTATGCCTTCTGCTTATGCTAGATTTCATATTTTTCATCTATTTACCTAATTACCAGCAAATAGAAGAAATGTGCTATTTAGATTAGACAGAAGGCCTTTCAGTACAGCACACAACAGTAAACTTCATGCACGTTAGGTGACAGCACACAAATCTTAAATGTTCTCTGTCATTAGCTACACTTCATACCCTTCACAGACATTGCTTAAGAATTGATACGGAATTAGGAAACTAATTTGTTGCACTTTTTAAAGTTGAAGGTAGTTTAAGGTAGACAGGTACATAATAGCCTTGACATGGACCCTGGGGAGCAAAGGAATCTAAAGTTAGGCCAAGCAATACTACTTCCGCACCTCTTCCAAGGGCACATGCATTGTGGAAGTTACGCTCTGAAATGCACCCGTAGAGCTCAGCTTTTCATCTTTAGCATCCTGGGACACCCAGCATCTGTCCTACCAGGCCACTCTGCCACCAGGATGCAGCACCAGACAGCCCCGTGGCTGATCACAGACAACCCTTTAGTCCAGTTTCCCTTTTTGCCAGTTCCTTCTTCTCTTAGAAATGTGCTGGCACTGCTGCACTCTTCACTCTCTGACACAAGGTATGATTAATGATGGTTCTTAAAAACTACAAATGCCTTTTTTTGTCAGCATGGCCAGCAACTGACATTTCATATGTGAGCAGCTTCATCAGTCTTCAGGCAGGAAACAAATCATGACGCATTCCCCACGGGTCAGAATAAATGTTCCACCATGGGACTTCTTTATCATTACTAAAAGAGAAATGCACCTAAAAAGAAAGCACCCAAGATTCATTGTGAAAAATCCTTCAGAAATTCCCTTTAGTCTGCCTTTACTCAGTGCTCCAGGACGCAGGCTGTGTGAAGCTGCGATGTGGCTACATTAAGCCCTTCTTGTTACTAATTCGGGAAAAAATAAGGAGGTTGAAAAGTTGAGATTAAATAAAAGATGTTATCTGCAATATATTTTTATAGAATCATTACTGATTCTATAAAGGTTAGGCTGCATAAGGGTTTAAATTCTAATTCCTTGTTTTCAATTACCTACAATTTAATTAGTCTTCTAAAAAAAATTTCCCATGCTGGGCTTATCTAGGTGCTGGATTTTCTTCTAAGTTTAAGCAAAAACAGTTTCAGCCTCTTCCATCAGAAAACAAGGGGGAATTCCTGGTTTGTTACAACCTTATCTCCAAAATGTCTCAAACTTTAACAATGAGTTGAAAAAGAAAAGTTCTGACAATTAAGTGATGGGGCTTTGAAAATGTCTTGCTAGGTTCATGCAGTCAATGCATTTGTGCTGCAGCCAGGGAGGATGCAACATGGCTTTCATACCAAGAAAAGCCAGCCCATGGTTACCAGACCTTTTGTCCTGATTTGCACTGAGTTCCCCCAGGCTACTTCTCTGTAAGTAGGTACTATCAGCCAAAGTCTTCCACTCCTTTGCTAAGAAAGCTGGCAATTTCTTCTAAAATCATCTAGCAGAAGCTGTGCTCCATTCTACCTACAATTTTGAGCTAAAGTCTTCAGACACTTTACAGTTGCTCGCATCACACATGGAGCTGCAACAGAAGATCGTCCTTTTGAACGCAAATCCACCTGCTGGCATAGGCTTAGTCACAGTGTGGCTGCCAAAACGTAGAATTAAAGGAGCCCGTATCATGTGCCACCTGACAATCCCACCACCAGCTGCTACTCTTCTGAGTGAAGAAATGCTGTTGCTCAGTGACTGCTCCTACTTTGTAAATAGATACCAAAAGCTGTCATTTAACCTGTTATCAATCCAGTTAATGTGGGCTCTCATCTCATTGCACTGTGCAAATTTTTTCATCAGTGTCATGAGGAACTAAATCAACTGCCTCATAAAAGTCCATATAGACTATATCAACATTATCTTTATCAGTGTAACTTGGAATGTTCCCAGCACAAGTGTTTGATCTGACTAATTTCCCTAAAAATATGCTAATTGGCATAAATTATAATCTTACCCTTCAGGTCTTTCTCAGCTAAATCCTTAAAAGCTTTTCACTTATTTTACCAGGACTGAATCAGGCTAACTAACTTATACTTAGTAGAATCATTCTCATTCTTTTTGATTATTAACACAGTATTATCACTGAGACTTGGTTTTCTGTTTATTTGTTTGTTTTCCATTCTTTCAAGATTTGTTAGAAATAACAGGGGTACAGAACTCACCTCTGCCAATTCTTTTGTGAATGACTCTTAAGTGCAAATAATTTAGGCCTGTAGACTTACCAATGTTAGTAGCAGTTTTTTAGTGGGCCGGAAATTAGTTCATCAGCCAGACTTGACATACATATATGACACTGCTTTCTTCCAGACTTAGTAAGGAAATTTTTATTCTGTCTCTTCTGCATTGTTAGAAGTAATTTTATCATCTACGCTAGTCATGGCCAAACATTTCTAGATTTTTTTTTTTAATGTTGATCTTCTTAAATAACTTGATATCATCTTTAGACCTTCCAGCCAGAGACCTCCTTCTTTGGCAGTCTTATCCTCCTGTATTAGTTTTCCAAGATTTGTGACTCCTCATTCTATGTTCTTAAGACCTGTTTCCAATTTCTATTTGTTATAAATTGTTTATTTATTTCTAATCATGTCTTTCTCTTAGCCACTGAAAACAGTATGGCCAAAGTTCTTTTCCTTGGCTTTTGGCAAGCTAATAAACTCTCCTAAAGAGCTACTCTTTTCCACTTGCATCATTCTGCCCAGATGTATTTCCTCAATTGATTCTGCTTATAACTTTCTTGAGATTTGACAAATTAAAGCTTTTGAAGCTGTCTGTGTTTGGGATTCTCCTGTGCTTGGGCATGCTAAATATTATCAGGCTGTTAACACTGGTCCCTAGGCAACCACCAACTTCCAACTCAGCAACTTTCATCTTTATTCCTTGTAATGAAATCCAAAATATTTACGTTATGCTGGCTGGCTTTTATGTTGTAGGCGTTTTTATGTTATAGGGGTGGCATTTTACCAACTTTGTGGAAAAAGTGGTTAAATGGTCACCATCACTTTGAATCCAAACGACAAGATTAGATCTCTCCTTCTAAAAGACATTCTTTGATCTAGTTCTGAAAAAAAGATTATCCAGCCTCTGCACACGGAGGTCAGCCCAGATGAACCAGTGAGTCGAAGAGTCTCTGAACAAAAAAGAAACTCTATTGATTTTAATTGGTAACTGCAAATCTTCCAGTTTTGAATTTCTCCATAACAGCACAGGTTTGAATTCTGGCCATTACAGAAACCTGCTTAGGTTTAACTCATTAATTTAATTGCTAGCTTTCTAACCCTTTGAAGTTAAAGGGCTGGCATTTTTCATATTCCACTTATTCTCTCCTTCCACTCTGCTACCCCAGTTGTATTTTCCTAGACAGTATTAGTTGGCACACTGTGCTACAGGCATCCAGCAGTCTTCACTTCTGATTTATCTCTTCTTGCAGGTGCAGCAATAGGATGAGAGGCAAAAGACACCAGCTGAAACATTGGAAATTCCAATTACACATCAGGATTTTTTTTAATTCATTTTCTTTCACCTTTGAGGGTGGTCAAATATTGGAAGAGGTTGCCCAGAGAGGTTATGGGGTCTCCTTCCCAGGAGGTGTTCAAGACTCAACTGGACATGGCCCTGAGCAACCTGGCATAATTAGACCTGCTTTGAGCAAGGAGGTCCCAGTAGATTATCCTCAGAGGTCCCTTCCAACCTAATTTATTCATGGTTTAATGATCTACAGGTCTAAAATGAAGTAATTGTATCTTCCCTGTATAGTCCTACCTCTGAAACTTTTTCTCTCTATATCCTTTTTAGTTATATAGTAACCAGAGGTGTTAACATTCTAGCCATAACATCTGAGCAGGTCAATGTCATTGATAATGTCAGTGAAATTAAAATATCTTTTTATTAAGGCTGTGAGATGTTCCATTCCTTCAGGTCTTTTCCTCACTGGACTGCAGCCCAATGCTTCATAAAAACAAATTCTTTCAAAACAGGTCTTATTTCAAATGTTAGTATGCTGTAGTATGATTCTGAAGTGCTCTAGAACTGCTGATGACATTCTGCAGGACAAAAATAGTACATAACAGAAATAATGAACCGAAATAGGTATTTGAATAGTACTACACAGGCAGATACATCTGTCTCAATTAAAGAGATTTTGACTATACCATTCTTGCACAATATTTGATTTGGTACATTGCTCCTTCAGGGCTATATAAATGAATGTACTGGGCAGGGCAGGTGGGGCACTATGAAGTATGCAGGGATTTCTGAGCTTTGAAGAGCTTTTCTTTTAATATAAATGTAAATCTAAAACGTCTAAAATACATGTATGTGAATTATATTATCCTTTTTTTTTTTTTTTGAATGTTCTGAAGGACTAGAAATTTCACAGCATTGCTAATAAACTCCAGAGCTTTTCATTTGAGTTTGCTAGAACTCGAATGAATATCTCAAGATCCAGTGACTGTTACAAGTAATGCAATTTCAAGGTGAAGTACTTTGAGTTGCAGAAGTTAAAGTAGTTCAAAGAGTAAAGCATAATGATGAGGTATGACAAAATACAATGGGATCTGTGATGTGGACTGAATAAATTTCTAGGGGACCAAAACTACAAAAACAGTCCCTCAAACCTCCTGAAGTTATATATAATCTGATACAGCTGTTTTGTTTTGTAACAGCCTTAAAAGATATGGTAAGCAAATGTCTTACACAGAAGTGTATAGTGTACTGTGAAGAACACAGGTATGCATGAAGAGACAGAGACAAATATTTACCAGCACAGTGACTATAGCTTTCATAACCTTGCTGCAATTCTGAAAGGAAGAAAACCCTCCACCTGTGAGCCTTTTGCAAGGATAATTACCTATTAATAAACAAACAAACAAACAAACAAGCTTAAAATGCATTTGTATCCTAATAAAACAGTATTTTCCACTAAGCTAAATAAAATCAAGCAAGAGAATGCTCAAATTAACATTACAACTGGAATAAAGTTAATACATTTTTAAAATATAGTATGAAGTCAATAACTGTACCTCAGATGAACACAAGTGGGTTTCAAATTGTGAAATTACCTGTATGAGCTTTAAAAATGTGTAGTAACAGTAATATAACAAATGTAACCTTCTTTTCAGCTCTCTGAAGCAGCTGCTAGACTTATCAAGATTGCTGTTTATTGAGCAACTTAAGCAATTTTCCATTATTCAATCTAATTGCTCTCATTTGATTCAAAATGATTTAAAACCCTCTGTTTCCCATTTTGGCAAGCTAAGACTCTGCAAACACAGTTTCCAACCCTCGCAATGCAGGATGATGTAAGGTAGCAATTTCTACATCTTTGGATGTGTACAAGCTATCACACACACACACTCAGTTTCTAAAGGTTATAAAAATTAGTCACCAGTAAGCATGTATCTATAGGGTTTGTAGTCTTGAGTTGTCTTCTGCTTTGGATTAGCCTCAGGACAGCAGCAGGCTGCATCATGCTGGTACAAGAGAAAACTACCTGTGCTGCTTAACTTTAGGGATGGGATCATTATTTCTCTGTACTTCCCAGAGATCTTCCAAACATATTGAGGAACACCACATCTCGCATCTCTAAAATATGTTGTTTTCTCCCCTCTTGCTGTCCCCTTTGACTTGAGAGGATTATCTTCAACTTAGTTACATGTCAAGCCCTGAAGACTGACCTCTTTTGCTGCCACTTTGCATATTTGCAACAATATATATGTTTGCAAAAGTAGTGATAGTAGGGTCTCAAAATATGAAGTTTTTAGGAAAAGAAAGAAATTACTGCACAGTTCTTTCACCAAACTCCCATATAGGATAAGAGATGAGTTGAAGATAATGTCAGTTTCTGTCATTTCCTGCCTTTTTAATTTCCTTCATGACCTAATTCATCAATATTTTCTCTGACTTCACAGATACTCCCAGTGCATCTATCAATACTTTGTATTCTTTCAACTATTCTTCAGTGATTCTTGGTCCTATTAGCAGCAATGCGGGGGAAGGGAAATAAAGTCATTTTGCTCACCCTAGGTAGAGGAAGGTCACCCCTGGCAAAAGCATTGTCTGTAGTTCCATTAATATGAAATTTAGTCAAGCAAAGAAAAACAGCATTAGCAGAGTATGACATAGTATGGAAAGAGAGGTTAAAATACCAAAGCCTCATTCCAAGGGGCTTATTTATTTCACATTTTCCCTGCTTCCTCCAAGTCATAGCTAATATATGCTTCGAAGAGAAACTAGTTGTTCTTCATACTTACAAAAAAGCACACAAAAATTATTGTAAATTGTCAGCTGAACTTCTTAAATGATTATTTGAATTTTTCAGCAATAAATTTAAGTTAGATACAAAAAGCAAACCATTTAAGAGCAAAATCCTGTTTCACACATCAATTGATAATGTTTCCACACAGTGGACTCGCACTGCAGAACATACTACAATCATGTACTTCCATTTTCAGCCAGTTTTTCTTTTCATTTCTTATTATAGGGACTGACAGATTCTCTTAAGCTTTAGGAGGACTTGACTTAAAAAGGACGTGTGCTCTGCTCTAGTCTCAAATGTCATAATTCTTTCAGTTAGCATAATGTAGAAAAAGTGATGTGAGTCTGTATGAGGTGTAGGCAGGAGCACTTCAGTACATCAGCATATATAGAGGGTTAAGTATTTGCAAGCTCACTGCCTGAATTTAAATTTGATATATTTAATTCCCTTGTATGTTACCATCACTTCCACATTAAAGAACCGCATTTTGTTTAAACAAGTTGTCAGACCAGAAGCAATGAGAAATAAATCCTCTCCAAATATGCTGGACGCTTTAATCTTCATCTCACAAAACTCAGACGTTGTGTATTAAATAAACCTTGTTTCCAGTTTAACTGGAACATCCTGTAGGACACAGCCAATTAAATAAATGTAAGGAATGAAGTTTAGATATAGTTTCACCTGCACCATAGTAGCAACTGCATCTTTCTCTGAATCAAAACTAAACAGGGTGTACCTGAGAGCTCTGATGCAGTTCTCGTCCCTGGATAATTGTTAGAACTTCCTGAAATGGGCCCTGGGACCAGCAGAATTTTAAATCTCAGTCTTTCCTGAGAGCTAACGTTTTCCCAGGCACTGCTGGCCTTTGCTCCTAGGAGATGTGCTAGATACCTTCTATGAGATTTCCTTTAATCTCCAGAAGTTCTTGACACAATATAAGATGAGAAGATATGGAATGTAATTTTCAGAAGGCTTTGGTAATCACCAGTAACCAAAGCCCTAATCAAAAGTGATGCAATAGCTGCCCCTGGTCATGAGAGGAGGGAAGCAGTTTCTCCACTTAGGGCCAAGTCCACCAAAGGTTCTCAGTACCTAAGGTGGTTCCTGGACTGGATTGTGGGCATGTAAACACAGAATGACAATCATGAAAGCCCCTGTTCAGCTGTTACTTAACTTTAATTCTATAGTGCTCCAGGCTTTCAGGTGTCGAAAGCTGAGGTGCTTAGAAAGAGTTTATTAATTCAGGCCCTAGCAAGATCTAGTCCCAACCAAGAGCCTGGAGAAAGCTTTTCTTCTCATTGTATTGTTTGAGGGACTTGATGTAGTTGGTTGTCTCAGAACACAGAACATATTTATTGAATCAGTTTCTGCACAAAATTGGATTGTAGGTGCTTATAGGTTTTGAAATACAATTAGGAAGATGGCTCTCTCTGCCTATGAGATAGGGACTATTTTTTATAGCTGCTTAGTGGTTAGAGCCCTCATGCAGGGGTGGAGAGGGTGCATGCCAATTCCCAGTCCTCTCTGCAGTATGTGTGTACACTTCCATCTCTCATGTTACAGAATAGTGCTGTAGTCCACTATATTCCCTAATAGGTAGCAATTCTCAACCACTCCTGAACCTGTGGACTAGAAAGAGGTAGCAAGAGTATTGCTTTAGCTTATGATGAGGGCAGTCTTATAGGTCATTCCCGGTCTTCTTTGCTCAGCCCCAAGCCACTGCCAATGCATTCAGCACAATAATACTTACTGCAAAACTCTTAATACAGTCATAACAGCAACATGAATCCAGAACTCCCATGTCCCAAAAGAAGTACTAGAAAACAGAGGTCAATCTGCTCCTTCTCCTTCTCTGACCCTGAGACTTTGTAATTCTTTTGCACAAATTGGAACTGATTTGGAAGTGATTTAGTCCTGCTCCAGGACTGAGTATAGCCTGATACATGGAGAAGTCCTGCAGAGTGAAAAGTTAAATCAGAATCCCCTCACGAAGACCATGAACCTTGCCCCCCTGTATCCTGAGTGGCCTGGCTCCTAAAGAACAGAAAGGGAATTTACTTGCACTCTTGATATGTACTTCTCTAAAGGTGAAGGTGCCTATGAGCAGAAGCTTCTAGACTGTGAATCCTGAGGAAAAGGAGGTACCTATTAGCACAGAATGAGAAAACCACATCCTAGAAAGTGTTCAGGTTTAAGCCACATTTGTGCTGACTTTTCTCATAGACTCTTGTAGCAGTGTCCTAATTGTCAAAATTTCCATTCTGAAGCATTCAATTCTCCCCATGAACTGTTTAGCACCTCTTGTTTTCTTGATGTGGGCATACAAATCCTTAATTATAATAGCAGTATTGCTGTAGCCAGGATAGTTTAAGTGAGGCAAGATTTGTACAGATGATATTTGCTATTGGAGCAAATATATATTCTGTGGCACCAAGATCCTTTCCTTCAGGATGTCCTTTACTTCCTTCCCAGTGAATCCCAAGACTAGCTTTCTGAGAAAACCTCACACCAACCTCACATGATTCATAATAGGGAAAAGAAAGAAGATAGACTCTTTTCAAGCCTTATTTTCAAAAGTTCTCCTTGATTTTTCCACAAATATTTGGATCTAAAACAGGATATTTTCTCTGTCTACAAAACTTATCAATTTATGGCAAAAAATGTTTTACCACCTTTCCTAGATTTTAAAAATTTCCTTAGATTTTAAAATTTGTCCTGTACAATCCATTTGGAGAATACTCCATGCCAAAGTTGGTCTTATTTCTCCGAGTGAGCTGTGATAGAGGCAGTAGAAGCAGGATAGTATCATTTCTTGATCTTTTTGCGCTTTGAGCCATCAGGCTACTTAGTGGAGGTTTTGGCCTTAGCGGTACCCAGAGACTCTAGAGGCACTATGCTGGAACAAATTCACAATCATACATCCTGAGTCCCTAGATGCCACCCAACAATACCTTGGGTATTTCCCTGTTTACATTAACACACTTTTGTTGGGAAACTCATCTTGCTTTTTAATCAGTCAAGCATCACTTCTGTATCAGCATTTAATTTTCTGGAGTGGAAGAAGAATATCTTAGTATCCCTTATGTCTTTAACAGAAAGCTGAGGTCCTACACAGGGCTGAGGGACTTCTCTTACCGTGGGTTGTCGTCTTCACCACAGCTGCCATCATCCCGGATTAGGATTGGTCAGATTTTTCACCGCCCCATGGTGATTACTTCAGTCTCAGGCGATGGGTCTTGCGGTTCCTCTGGAAGCTTTACAGGGTTCCCAAGGAAGGCATCTCTTACTCATTTGGAGGACACACCATCTTCTGCGGCACCAAGATCCTTTCCTTCAGGATGTCCTTTACTTCCTTCCCAGTGAATCCCAAGACTAGCTTTCTGAGAAAACCTCACACCAGCCTCACATGATTCAGTGCACCTGCCTTTGACCATTTCAACCCATGCTTTTCACACTCCAGCAAGTATCTAAAAAACACATGCCTTACATCAGTAAATTTCTTATCACATTAAGCTGTTAAGGCATACCTCTGTGTAGTATAATCAGTTCAGCCATCTACACTTTGGCCTCTGTCAGCTTTGGGAATCTGCTGACTGTGAGGGATGCAGCCTGAGCTGCTCATACTATTCAAAGCCCTCAAAATGTGCTTTCTGTGGGTGGCAGGCATCTGTCAATGTATGTCTTAATCTCATCCACATCGTTTTACCATAATATAAGTGACTTGCACCCTACGCGTAACCTCTAAACCTAACCCTAACAGCTAACCCTAAACTAAACTCCTAACCCTAACCCTAATCCTAATTCTAACCCTAAGGCCCCTAACCCTAATACTAAACCTAACCCTAAGGCACCTAACATTAACACTAACCCTCATGGCTAATTTTAACCCTAACCTTGATGGATAACTCTAACCCTAACCCTAACACTAATGCCTAACCCTAACATGAACCCTAACGCTAACAGTAACCCTAACCTTAACCCTAATGCTAATCCTAACACTAACCCTTAAAGGCTAACCCTAACCCTAGCCCTAAGTCCTAACCCTAACCTTAATCCTAATGGCTAAAACCAACCCTACCACTAGAATCATAGCTTCATAGAATATCCTGAGATGGAAGTGACCCACAAGGATCATCAAGTCCAATTCCTGGCTCCACACAGGACCACCCCAAAATCAGACCATATGTCTGAGAGCATTGTCCAAATGCTTCTTGAACTCTGACAGGCTCGGTGCCGTGACCACTTCCCTGGGGAGCCTGTTCCAGTGCCCGACCACCCTCTCAGTGAAGAACCTTCTCCTAACATCTAGCCTGAACCTCCCTTGTCATAGCTTCATGCCACTAACTATATACTGAACTCCTAACCCTAACCCAGCACCTAACATTAACCCAAACGCTATGGCCCATAATCCTAAACTAACCCTAATGCTGAAGGCCCCTTTACATTAACCTAACCCTAATCCTAATCCTAAACCTAACCCTAAACCTAACGGTAAACCACAACCCTAAGCCTAACCTTAATACTAGACCACAACCCTAAGCCTAAACCTAATGGCTAACTCTAACCCTAACATTAAACCTAGACCTAAATCCTAAACTTAACCCTAACCATAAACCTAATTCTAAGCCTAACCCTAAACCTAAACCTAAGCCTATACCTAATGGCTAACCCTAAGGTCCCTAACACTAACTGTAACCCTAATGCTAACAGTAATGGCTAAATCTAACCCTAACCCTAATGGCTAACCCTGACCCTAAACTTAACCCTAATCTTAATATCTAAACCAAACCTTAATCTTCACCCCAAAACTAATCCTAATTGGCTAACCCTAACCAAAAACCTAAACCTAATCCTAATAGCTAACTCTAACATTAACCTAATCCTAATGGCTAGCCCTAAACCTAACCTTAATCTTAACCGAAACCATAAGGCCCCGAACACTAACCCTAAACTTAACCCTAATGCCTAACCCTAACCTAACCCTAATCTTAAGGGCTAACCCTAAAATTAACCCTACTACTAATGGCTAACGCTAACCCTATCGCTAATGGCTAACCTTAACCCTAACCCCAACCATAACCTTAATCCTAACAATAATGGCTAACCCTAATACTAACCCAAAACGTAACCCTAACCTTAACCGTAACCATAATGGCTAATCTTAACACTGATCCCTAACCCTACCCCCACCTCTAACCCTAACCACTAACCTTAACCCTAACCCTAGCCCTAATGGTAACACTACCTCTAACCCTAACTCTAACGCTAACCCTAACCTTAATGGCTAACCCTAAACCTAACCCTAATCTTAACCCAAACCATAAAGCCCTGAAACACTAACACTAACCTTAACCATAGTGGCTAACCCTAAAAGTAACAGCTAACACTAACCCTATCCCTAATGGTTAACCTTCACCCTAATACTAACCATAAGGCCCCAAACCCCAACCCTAACCCTAACCCTATATAAGACATAACTCTTAAACTTAACCAAAACCTAAACGTTAACCCTACTTCTGACCCAAACACTATGACCCCTAATCCTAACCATAACGCTAACACGAAGGCCCCTAACACTAACCTTAACACTAATGGCTAACGATAACCCTAATGACTAACTATAATGACTAACCCTAACCCTAACCGTAACCCTAACCCTAATGGCTAACCCTAACCCTAAATGCTAGCTTGGAGATACATTTTCAGTCCTTACTTTCTGTCTTCTTTTTATTTCTCCAATTTCAAAGTTCTTCTTTCAGCAAGAGACAAAAAAGAGGTTGAATAATTGCTGAAAACTCACTCTTAAACCTGGTCTTTCAAGTTCAGTTTATCTGAATAATCGTTTACCTTTTCTTCATGATCTCCCATCAAGTATTATTTTTTTTCCCTTAACATGTTTAAAGTTCTCACTAACTTCTTCTCAAAAGCCCTCATCTGCTGCTAACTACTAGTTCTGTTCTACAAAATCCCTGCTGCTCTGTGGTCCTTCTTAAGTAATCTGTACGTGTTTCAGTTAAAGTCTGATCTAGTCTCTCTTTCCCTGCCTATGTACTGTCTCTGTCTTGCACCAAACCTTTTACAGAATCATAGAATCACAGAATGGTTGAGGTTGGAAGGGACCTCTGGAGGTCATCTGGTCCAACTCCCCTGCTCAAGCAGGGACACCTAGAGCAGGTTGACCAGGACCATGTCCAGGCAGCTTTTGAAGATCTCCAAGGAGGGAGACTCCACAACCTCTCTGGGCAATCCGTGCCAGTGCTCCATCACCTGCACGGTAAAGAAGTTTTTACTGATATTCAGATGGAACCTCCTGTGTTCCAGTTTGTGCCCATTGCTTCTTATCCTGGCACTGGGCAGCACTGAAAAAAGCCTGGCTCCATCTTCAGTGCATCCTCCCGTCAGGTATTTATAGGCATTGATAAGATCCCACTTGAGCCTCCTCCAGGCTGAACAGTCCCCGCTCTCTCATCCTCTCCTCATAGGAGAGGTGCTCCAGTCCCTTGGTCATCTTGGTGGCCCTCCACTGGACTCCTTCCAGTAAGTCCATGTCTCTCTAGTACTGAGGGGACCAGAACTGGACACAGTACTCCAGGCGCAGCCTCACTGACACTGAGTATAGGGGAAGGATCACCTCTCTTGACCTGCTGATGATACTTTGCCTAATGCAGCCAATACCATTAGCCTTCTTAGCAGCGAGGGCACATTGCAGACTCACGTTCAGCTTGGTGACTACTAGGACTCCTAGGTCTTTTTCTGCAGAGCTTCTTTCCAGCCGGGTGGCCCCCAGCATGTACTGGGGTTTTAGTATTTAGATTCTCTTCTGATTTAGCCACATTGGTTTCCTGTTTCAGCTCCCACTCAACACATATTTTGTTTACAAGAGAATCACAAGCAATACATTGCCAAGTGAGCTATCAGCATCAAATATCTGTTATATCAAAAACAGTTTAGATAAGGTTAATCTATTAATGTATAGCAAAACTTCCACCATGAGCAAGGAAACAAATCCCACCACATCAGACATTCCTCAGGCTCATACAAAGGTCACTGCCTCTTTGTCCAGTTGCAGCCAGGCTGGCTGGCCAGTGATTTGACTCAGCTGAAAACTGAACTCAATAAATTTGTGTGACATCCGGTACAAATGGTGAGACTTTGCAGGCAGAAAGTCAAAGAAGATGTAGCATTTAGAATTTGATTACTTCCAGCACAATGCTTAGGTCTCCTCCATCATTACTGTTGGTGAAATCTTAGAGCGGGGAAAGATACTCCGTCATCTCTCAAAAACCTATGCACCTCTCCTGTTTTTTCTTGTTAACCACGACACTGAGTTGAAAGCAACTAAAAAAAAATCAAAGCTTGTAAAAGCTCTTAGGTTTTAGATTTTGCTGAACTTGTTTGGAAAACACTTAGATTAGATCCAATTAGTTTTTAATCATTCTGGTTGAAGAAATTATTCTTTTGGCTGCTTTCACAGGAAACTTGAGTTAAAAGCAAATTATAGCTCTCTGATTGCTACAGACTGGAGAAAAAACTTCCCCTTTTTCACTCATAGTAGCCTACTTCTCTATTTTTAATCAGAGCTGTTGAGTAGTTTGTCCTGGCCAAAGAAAAGGATGCATATAGAAACCGATTTCAAATTAACTTCTAACAGTGTTTAATAGCTAATATTTACAGGCTGGATTTCTCTGCCCAGACAGCTCCTGTTTGAATGCCATGTATAAACTGTGATTCAGAGACAAGAGACTCAGGTGTGAATAATGTTTGATTTACAGCTGCGCAACTGCAGTCATTAAACTGGGCTTTTATGAGGCTCACTGCATGTTCATAAGCAAACTTAAAACAAATCTTAATGGATGATAAAGTCGCAACTTTTACTAAGCTGGCAGAATCAAAATGAGGTTACAACAGAATCAAATTCAATGTAAATAAATTGGCGGTACAGAAAAATGAAGTTATCAATTGATCAAAGAATTATATGTATAAATAGTCAAACATATAAGCACAGCTTCTTTATTTGGTTATATAGAAAAAACAATCACAACATGGCAAGCATGGCAGTTGTGGTAAAGGTATGGCCTTAAATTTCTTTTATTTCCCATAATTGTTATGGAATCAAATGTCACCATTCTTATATAGAAATCCATTAAGATCTATTTTTATTGTGACATCAGATCTTTCATTAACTTGGTAGCTTTCAGCAGCAGAGAATTGGGGAAGGACAGACAGTTTTGTTTAGTCTCATTGGAGAAAGTTCAGTCCTTGACAACAAAACTCCTCTTCTTTTAATATACGACATATTTAAGCAAACAGAAGTGGATAGAACTTGCCAACTGTAAAAATCAAGCTTTATTCAGAAAGGACTATTTCCTACAGGCAAAGGGCCTTTTCCTACAAGCAAAATCCAAGCAAAGGTTTTCTTGAAGACCAGAGTGACACAGCAGTTCAGGGACACCATGAGTAACACTAATGCTTGTGAGAGAATCAAATATGCTTTGAAACAAGGGGAATTTCACTTTAAAAGAGGAAGCTTTTGGACAGAGGCTGCTTGCTATAAGAAGCACATGCATATTTGTGACAGGAAAGAGTTGATTTTCTGTGATCGAGGCTGTCTGCATGTAGTTGAGGACAGGCACTGAGGGCAGAGGAAAGTGAACATTTCTGTTGTCAGGATCTTTACTGGAGTATTTTGCTGCATCTGAGACAGAAAGCCTGGAGAAAGAATTAGGATACACCCTAGTATTGTGATAATGCTTTCAATTGACTGTGTTGGTTCCTTTAGTCATCTGATAATGATTTGAGCAGTTACTCAGGCAAGCCTGTGTTATGCTCCTATAAACACATAGGAGCATATACTTGTAAAATGTGCTTGCTATTAGTAAAGTAACTCCACAGCTATCCTCTATTTCATTTGTGTCACAGCTGCTAATCCTAGCAGCTTCACACACATACCTTATTCCCTGGAGCAAGCTGACCAATCTATAACTGAATAAACCAGAGCCCATTCTATAGCAGCATCAGCACAATTATTGCCTGAATTCCTGGAGCAGGACATTTATAATTGGAAACTGGGCAAGAAAAAACAAGGTGGATCTGCAGGGCATTTTCTGATTATGCACATTATAAAGATGGCAATCTTAACTTACACCAGTAGGTAGGAGAATTGGGTCCTTTCTTCCCAGCTATTGTAATTCTGATGGATGGGGGAAGGGATCCAATACCAAAATGCAAAACCTCTTCCTTTAGCTTTGTAAATCAGTTAATATGCCATGAGAAACACTGTGAGAAAATAAATATGTGTCCTCAGAGTGATTTCTGCACTAGAACTGGGAGCAGCAGAGCTTGGCTTATTTAACTGCACTTTTGAATATCACGGCTTCTTTTAAGAATTGAGATTAATCTGTTGCAAGAAGAAAAAGGTAGCTCCTGATCAGTGATGCTCCCATTAAGAAGCAGACTGATGTTTGCATCATGTGCCCGGCTGGTTTTTTAAAGACACTTATTGAAAATCAAGCATATAATACCTGAGGACCAAACATATAATATGTTGTATGGCTGCTAATCCTTATTAGGTGTATTTGGGTATATGTTAGGAACCAGTTATGAATTCATCCTTTTGTGTATGGTATATATCTTGCCATCGGAGGCGCACAGAAAACTGCTGTTTGAGGTTGTGCCTGTGATACACTGTGTAGCCCTCGCTTGAGCCAAGAGCTTTGTCCCTAACACCAATCCGTTAACTTGTCATTTTCAGGCAAAGTGTCCTCTAGGAGTCTCAGAAGAGGGACAGCCTGGGAGTGAGCATCTGAATTCCCTCTTCTTACTCCCTCTTCTGACTCTTGAGGAAACTGCAGCAGCTGACTGGTCTGTTAACCAGTTGCCATCTCTAAGCTGTAACCTGTGTGGGAACAGAGGTGCGTTCCTTCTGTTCCCTTGCAAAGTCAAACAGATTAGTATGAACTTTTGAGGAGTGAATCAGGCACTTTCTACTTCCCAGCTGAGAAGTTTGCTTTACTAACCTCAAGGCAAGTGCAGAAGCTGGGAAAGGAGGACAGATGTCACCTGATGTGGTTATCTGTGATGCAGGAGAGGTGGTTCAACTAATTTGTCAACTCTGTGGTCAGGTATAGCCTAGAGTGTGGAAAAACACATCAACCTGACCTGTAGGTGGAACTCGGAGCAAACACCGCAGCTAATTCCAACGAATATCTCATTCTGGTTGATGATGTTCTTCCCCTTCAAATTCCCCATGTAGTTTCAGTTACGTGGAGTACTTGTTCATGTCCTGTGATTTGTGCTGTGGGACTGTGCATTGTTAGGCAGTCACCGCACTGTCTTTCAAAGATACCTTCCTTTTAGTTGTGGATGAAGAATTCTGTTTGCAGAGGCAGTGGAATGCTCCATGATCTTTGGACCAAAGGTATTATTTAAATAATTAGTGTTGTTTAATTGTTTTTAAAAGACCAGAATGTGGGTGTTAGAGCAATGTGATCCCATAATCATAGAGAAAGTCACAGTTCTCCTAATAATCTTAGATATAATGAAAGAATTACTGAAAGAAGGGATAGTGGGAAGGAAAACAAAATGCATTCAGAAATTGAGAATAATGGAGACAGGCTTTTTTAAAATGTAACAACAACATAATTAAACAAATCCAGCATTTGTAAATTTAACTTGGAGTAAAAGAATGTTCTAAGAGAGCATGGGTAATAGGAAAAGAAAAAAAGTAGCAATTGATTACAACAGTGACACTTTCTTACTGGAGAAACACATAGGAAACACAAGTTGCCTGGGTAATGGTACTTTTAAAAAGTGTCCCTTGATGGATATTTATGTTGTATGGCTGAGTATTTGGGTGGAGGGAATCCTACCATTCTCTGATCTTGCCATGTTAAGGGAATTTCCTTAAGTTGTTCTTTCCTTTGATAATACTTTCTCAAATCAGCCTGTGTTTACAAGGGAGAAGGCTGATAAATGCATTTTAGCACGATTTTATTTAGAAGTCTCTATGATAGCTTTCATGTCAGTGGCGAAAAGTCTTAGTCACAGATGTCCTGTCTTCAGATGGCTCACAACACTGCTCATGGAGCTACACAGTGTTGCATAGCATGGAAATTTTAGAAAAATTCCCTACTCAAGAAAAGTCGAAAGAGTAGGTTACTAGTTTAGTGGCCAGTTTTGTTTTGAGATCACGGTGAAATAAGGGGGAGGAGAGTCTTCCCATAGAAGGTATGTACCTGGTGTAATAAAATAAACTAACTACATGTTCTTAGACACTCTTAAAAAGTAAATTTTGAAAGGAACTGAAAGGCACTGAAGGAACTTACAAGTCAAAGACCACATATTTAACAGTGTCTTTCAAAAGACAATGACTACATCCAAAAGTGAAAATGGGGAAAAAAGAGAGCAAATGAAAACCTAGACAAAAAAAAAAAAGAAAAGATATAAAGCTCTTGTTTATTCCCATGCCTTCATGCTTCACTGTGCATATATAGTAAATGCTGAATTTGGAGACACAAGAGACAGAAATCATGAGCCAATTTCAAAACAAGTCCCAGAGGGCTTTCTGGCAATTACCCTCAGAAATAAAAGGAGCAAAGTACCTCTCTTTCCCAAACATCTATCTCAGAGTTCTTCAGGGAGGGAATCCCCCTGTATTCAGCCAAATAGGAACAGCCTCATCACTTCTCTCAAACTGCTTTGGCCCAAATAAAAGCAGTCATGAATAGGGCCACTAAAGTAAGTGTACTCATATGGTTTCTTCTCCTTTAAGTAAATAAAGGGTTGAGTAACTACTGGCTGCGTACTGACATAATTTCAGTTAAAATACTTCTCCATTTTTCATCTCTGACATCCACACATGATTTGTAAGCCTCAATCATGAAAGCATCTCCAGGAATGGCTGACAGAGCTTCAAATGGCAAGAAAGACACTTGCCACATAGTGCCTTTTCGTATTTAGCAAGGGTTACCTCCCTGAGGACCAACCTCACATAATTCTGGATGTCAGAGATGATTTTTAAGCCTTGGGTCTTCAAAGCACTCCTATCTCATCAGTTATCACTGGCATCCTGAAGAAGTGCCACTTCCATGTCTGGATGCAGCCAGCACATGACTGGAAAAACAACACATACACACAGCCACAATGCTCTGAAGTGGAGCAGAAGCAGTTCGTTCTTCACCATTTGCCAGTAGTGGGCCATACCATGAAACAGTCTATCTTTCCCCTTTTACCTGGTCTCCTTTGACTCTTTAACAATTCTGGGATATAACCATTCTTTCAATGGCCTGCAGGTATAAAAGCGAATTGAGCACAGAATTTGTATTGAAAATGCCCAAGAAATGGTGTAAGTAGCCAGCGCAGAGACTCTTTAATTCCCCTTTCTCCCCTCAGTCTTCTGGACACTGCCTCCAAGGAGTTGCATCAGCTGGTTAAAGGCATCCTGTAAAAAAAAGGAAGAGAAGCTGTTCACAACACTGAAGTTTTATTGGCCCGCTTCATGATTCAGCAACTCTCGCAGCTCACGTAAGAGAAGCAATTTGTCACACTGAGTGACCTCCCTCTCCAGGGTATGTGGAGATATGCCCCTCTGCAGACTCCCAGGGTCCTTCATCGTGCAGCTAGCCCCAGCAATGTACCTTCTGGAAGACAGCAGCCAGGAAACTCTGTGGGACTTTTGAGACTTCTGTCCTCAACTCCAATTCTAACCCATAAAGAAAGGCAAGGAGTGTTAACTGTCGTGTGTTTTGTTGTTGGTGGTGGTGGGTTTTTTTTGTTGTTTTGTTTGCTTGTTTTTTGTTTTTGTTTTTACCTGGGTTTTATTTCTCTCTCTTATTTTCAGTTCCAGTTTTGGTCTTTGCTGCTGTGAGACAGACTTTGCAAAACATGCCTTGCTATAGTAGTGTGCTCTCTCTCTTCCATTTATGTTTCCAGTTGTTAAATTAAGTTCTCCTCTTATGGACATGCACTGGATCGAAAAAATAGGGCCATCATGTTTTTTTTCTTTTATTTGACTGGAAGCAAAAATTCTTATTCACAGGAGGGAAATATGCCTGCTAAGAAGGAGTTTCTGTAGGTTTCTGTGACTTGGCACAGGCAATTTTATTTAAGCAATCAGTTGTGTGGTTTAAGTCGGTGGGACCCAGCCTAGGAGGAAAACTCCTCAATAAAAGTTCACCATGTAGTAGGGTGGTTTGTGCCGTGGTAGACTGGAGCAGAAAGAGAATGACCTCCGTTTACAACAATGGATTCTGCATAAGCCCCCTCACCTCTTCTGCTACGACCTAGGTGAGTCTCACTGATCACAAAACAAACTATCTATATCCTCTGACACATTTAGGTTTCTTTCTCCTCTTTCCTAAGAAAAGGCAGTCTGAATCTGGAAAAATGTAATTCATAGTTTTGTATTTTATAGCACAAACAAAAAAACATGACAGCTGACTGAGGGAAAATTTCTGTTAAACAGAAGAAGAGACTTGTGCTCCCAGAGATCTGGATAAAGGTAAAGATCAAAGTGCACAAGCTTAACATAAAACATGACAAAAAATGGGAAACCATCAGGAAGCTGTACTACCAGTCAGGACAGCAGACAGCAATCTCTGTTTTTAAGTGGTATAAAAGCTGAAGAGTTTTTACATCTGCTCCACCAAAAGATGATTCTCTAGAATGGTTCGGAAAGAGAGTGAAGGACCTTGAATGGGGTGGTGTGGAGGCTTCTCCCAAATATATGGAAATAGCACAGGAAATACACAAAGGCACTGCTAACCAGCAGCCACAAGCCAGTCAGATGCAGGAGCTGTTCTCTCACCAATAAATGAGGAATACATGGGAAAAGGGCCTTGGTTGTTAAAAAGGATTATGCCCTTTGCCATGTGAACCCAAATGTGAACCAAATGTGCCATGTGAACCTTATGCCATGTGAACCCAAGCAGTCACAGAAGTGTTTTGCTTATGAGATGATTCATAGGGCTTTTTTTTCTTTTTTTTTTTCCTAAAAAGATACTAGTTTTTCTTTACCAAACTGTGTGATATGTAGCCTCAACTCTTTAAACCACATAGGATTACTCTCGGTTGTCTTTTACAGTAGTGAAGGATAGGTTTCTGTTTACAAAACTGAAGGTCACACATTTCATCGCTTCTGGTAGCTGACATCATCACAATGTCTCCCCCACCTCCTCCTTCTGTGTCACTCTCTCCTCCCCCTCTACTTTCAATTCCCCCATCTTCTTCCCCACACAGCCAAGGGCGAGCATGCTCCCCGTTCCTCTTTCCTCTGTGCCAGGCATTCTAGGTACTCATCCTGCCCTTTGCATTCCAGGGGCTCTGTGTTCCTCCCATGGCATACCCTATCTGCAGTAATCTCTGGTTTACAGAGAAGGTGGTGAGGTTCAAGGTCTGTCATAGCATGTTTCTTGTTGCTAAAGGCTGTGAAGCACACAGAAGTACTTCCACCAGTCAATGGGAAAATGTGAGATTAACTTTCTCAAAAACCTCTCTTAAAACTTCGTCCTGTTTTACCACCTCTTTGGGAGTACTGGAGAAGGTACTGGAGTGTTTTCAGCCTCTAAAATACTTTTAATTCTTCCTTCTTTCAGCATCATGGAGGTCTGCATATTCTTCCTTCATGCAATAATACTCCTCCCAGGTAAGAAGCATGTTTTTACTTCTAAAAACTGTTTTGTTTATATGTGTCCTGCTATGTGATACATTTTCATCTATTCAGAAGCTCATTCCCTAGTAGTAATTAATCATTTCAGTTACACAATCAAAGTCATATAACCTATGTGACATGTATTTAAATTGTGTGCAGGGACTCTATCAAATACATAGTAAGTACTTTCCCCAACTTTATGTCTTTACATTACACACAGTTTATATTGCTCTTAAATCTTCAATTTAAATTTATCTTTAAAAATGTGTGTATATCACCTCTGTATATCATAGAGGAGAAGAGTATTAAACTGAAAACAGACAGTTTGATAAGGAACAGCTGAAGTTTTAGGCAGCTCTGGAGATCACTCTGCAGTCTGGTGCTCCAGAAAAGCAGTCAAAACTTTGCTGCAGGAGAGAGACTGCAAATCTCTTCCTCCTTTTGAACACAGCAGAGATGTTTGTATCTTCTGGGAAGAGGACCGCATATTTCTTTGCAAGAAAAGCATGTTCTCCCCGCCCATCACCAGCCATAATGACAATGGATACATGCTGTGATGAAAGTGGGAGAAAAATCATCCCTTGTGTAATGCAGTACATGCTTTTGTTGCATAAGGCATAATTGTGTTTATTGACTATTTCTGTCAACGAGATCAGCAACAGAACAGTTAAAGCTGACATTTAATTTGCCATTACATTCTAGATTAATTACTGAACAGTTAAATCTGACATTTAATTTGTCTTTACACTCTAGATTAATTCTTCAGTGAGACAGAAAGTGTTTACCTGTTTCTGACCTTCTGGCCATATACTTCCCAGACACCTACATTTACCACACAGTGTGCACTTTACATTTTCTTCAAAACTGCAATGCTGTGTAGTTTTATGCAGAGAATGAACTCAACTTTTAAAAAAGAAATTATGCAGCTATCTCCTTTGTGGCAGAATCTCATTACGTACACCTACAAGAACAGTGTGGACCATTGACCTTTTGCCTCGTGGCAACCTCTGTGTGGTAGGCCTTCCTTGGAAAGTGAAATATAGAAAGGAAATAAGAAACAGTTTTATGACCTGAACTCCACAAGACTAAGTGTGTCAGTTTGAAGAAGTATGTATCCTCTCACACCTAGTGGGAGAATTTGTGTCTAAATACTGGTGGGTTTACTGCTACTGCCATTGTGATGTCTCCATGACTGCAAATACTTGGTGTTGTTTTGCAGCCGATGCAAATCTTAATTTCTTCTCTTTCTTTGTTTAAGATATTGCTGCCAGTGTGCATCAGGTGAAGTCATTTCTCAATCACACTGCATACCTGTCTTGCTATTTTACGAACTCTCAGAAAACTGACATAAAGGATTTAAGAGTTTTTTGGCAAAAAGGTGCTGTCGAAGTGGTGCATGAAGTATACTATGGCCAGGAAAAACATGAAAACCTTAGTCCTAAATACATAAATCGCACCAAGATGGATATGGACAAATGGACCTTGCAATTGTTAAATGCAGGGATTGTGGATGAGGGACAGTATGAATGTATTATACAGCACAGAGACAAAGGATCACCAAAGGTCATACACACATCGGAGTGCTTACTGCACATCATTGGTAAGTAATCACTGCTGTCAACTTTGTTGTTGTTGTTCGTTTGTTTGCTTGTTGGTTGATTCTCTGTCACTTTGTTTAGTCCAGAATTGTGTGGTACTCTCCCCAAGCCACTGGAGATGTACCTGCACTGGAGCAGAATTTCTAAATAGCATTCTCAATAGAAAATCCTCAGCTCTGAATTAACAGTACTTTGGTGGAAGCAATCAGAAGAAGTAGAAAATGAGGAATTAATTTGCCCAATATTGCACATTCCTGACGCCCACCCTGTCACGCTTTATAGTGAAAACTGTTCTGCCTTCTTCCTCTTGCTCACTGCAAGTTTTATGGCTTTTAGGACTCCAGAAAAAATATATTTTTTTATTTGTATCTGATACACTGCTTTCTATTAAAAGCAATAGTATTAGCATTGGTGGTACATTACAATTGAAACATAAAAAGATTTCTGCAAACACTCAGCTATTTTATGGTGATATAAATCATAGAAAATGAAGAAGAGAGCAGCTTATATGGGGAGGAGTAGAAAATCATATGCTCAGTTAAGGGAGGACTGAAAATATCTCTGAAGAAAAAATGCAGGCATTGATAAGACTCAGCTTGATTTCTTGCATGTTATCAGAGGAAAAGACAGAAAATCTTTAGGGGGATGGGGTTCAGTGAGGAAGCAATATTTTCCTAATACTTTCTAATATTTTTAGTAATTCCTAATATTTTTTCATAATATTTTTCTGTTTTAAATTGTTCTCCTAGTAACCTTTGTCCATATGACTGTGTTGTCTCTTCCACCAGGACAGTGGCAGTCATTAATNTTTATATATAATATATATAAAGAGCAGACCATGTGTAACAGCAACCAGAAACCAGCCAGGATGTCTGAGCCTATTTAGCACTGGGCTACCAGCAAGTGTGTCCTTGATCCAAAAACAGATAGAAAGTCTAGGCTGTTAATTCTGATTCTCCCAGAATTTACGTGACAAGTATTTTCAGCAAAGACCCAAAAGACAAGTTCTCAGNAAGCCTATTTTAATCTGTTTGCTGCTGTGTTCCTTTCAAATGACTTTCTGTGCAATAAGCTCCCAAAGGAAGGAACAGTATAAAGTTCCATTAAAATAAAAAATAATAAAAGAAAAAATACAAATGTTGAAATGTACTTGTGCTTATCTGTTGTTGTCTCTAACTAGATATTGTAGTATCTAACTAGAATCTCAGAGGAGGGCTTTTTTGTAGTATGGAGTTTCACACTTAACATGGACATAAAAAAGTTTGAGCGCTGTACAAGAATGAAAGGGCAGTCATAGAAAAATATCTAGATCAGTTGGTGACCAAACCTATTGCAAAATACTGAAGTACCTTCTAATGTAGTTTATGTATGTTATTTATATATGTTACATCAGGACAATATATGGATAGACTTATGTATATTATATGTATTGTATACAGCCAAGATGATTTATATAAGAACAATGAACACAGATCATTCTCCAGAAGGGGAGGGCTTCATAATGGAAAGCTTTGGCTCTTAAAACAGACAAGGTAGGGATCACGGTGACAAGCTGCTTAACCAGAAATTCTAATGTTTCTGCTACAGCATGTCTCTAGTGCTTACTTTGGATGGATCAATAAGGGAAGCAGTGAGACTAGGAAAGCTATTTCAAAATAGGCGCTGTTCAAAGTGTTGATGGTGAAACTGATGCCAGAATACAGACTACAGTTTGTGTTCTCATTTTAGAGGGGATGTTGAAAAACTTAAAAGCAGGAACAAAAGCTAAATGAACTCTACTAGAGTTATCTGAGGGCTGGAAAAAAAAAATACAATCCAGCTACAGGCATTAAAATATCAATCTGATTACCTTTTAATGAAGACTGAGAGAGGTTTGTTTTCAGAGTGTGGGAACCCAAAATACACATAAAACATTGGATATTAAAAAGGCTAATGAATTCATTAAAAATATAAAAACAGTCAGTGGCTGGAAGCAAGTGAGAAGTAAGCCACATTGTCACTAGGATGAAGAAACAAAACCAGGTAGGGTGATTAAGCCATTGGGAAAAATGTTAAAGGCCTGATGGATCTGCTCTCTCTTGAGGTAGCCAATTTGGAAGACATGTTGTCTTTAATTACAAATGATGTCCTGAAACATGCTTTTCTGTTAGCAATCCAGATACAAAGCTCATGTATAAGCAGCGCACACCCTGCATGCAAGCAACATCACTTTTCAGTAAATTGAGCTTCCCTTCCAGAAGCCATGAAAATGGAAGTGCTTTGATTAGGGTATATCCCACTATTTCCAGTTGTTTAGTGTCAATATGATTAAAACTCTTAAATCATTTGGATGATCTGGCAAGTTTCACAGCCATGGATTACCTTCCTACCCTCCCTATAAAATGCTAAGAATAAATATTCCAGACCAGGAGCTGGACTGAGCAGTCAGCTAAGCAAGACAAACCTTGAGGAGAAAAAGGAGGCTTAAGCCCTCCTGAGGGACAACTTAACTAAATTTTAGGGTGTAAACAAGGTGTTTTTTTTTTTTCTCTGGACTCTCTTGGGAATTTAAGTTACTAGGCTAAAGCTGTCTCCCTGTGTATTGGCACAGAGCAAATAAAAGCAACATCGTATTTCTCCTTCCATCCACATTAAGAATTCACTGGGGCAAGGATTAGAGCATGGATCCAACACTTCAGGCATGTGTATAGAAGAATCAGACCCCCCTTTGGCTCATATTTTTCTACAAATCCTTTGCACCATCCCCAGTATTTCTCCATGTCATCTTTAGCACTAAAATACTTTGGCACTGAAATACTTTAGTATTTTGGATGAAGTCTTGAGCCTGTTACTTGTTTTGTTTTGGTTAAAAGCTTCCATTTACCCTTTATATTTTATGTTTCCATAGTTCTTTCCTGTCTTTTTTCACCAATTATTTCTTGCGTGGGAAACTTGACTTTTTAAAGCAACAAGCATGTTTTTCATTGACTGGGATGAGTATTCAATGGCACAATGTAAAGGAACCTGTGCTGTAGTACTTCTGAATTAAAAGCTGAGCTGAGGCCTACTATCAGGTTAAGATGAGTGAATTTCTCTGAGCTGTGAAACAATTACTCATAATACTGACAGGCACCAACAATGTTTCTACCTATTACAGCACTGGACCTTCAACCTACCCTACCTGAAATCCCTCAGATGATTTATTTCTGTACATTTCACAATTAGAGGTTTGTATTTTAACCCTTAATTACTCAGGAGGCCAAGAGTAGACACCACTGTCTACTTCCCATTTTCTGCTTAAGCACTGACCTGCAAGCAGGCCAGGTTTGATTATTCTGAGGTGTCAATTGGTCTAAAGAAGGTGGGAGAGACAGAGGTCCACTGTCTGGTTGATCTGACCTATGTAATTGAAACACCCCAAGGAGAAGGAGCAGCAAGTCTGTGTGTGCAACAAAAATATAACAAAGCCCTCTTAAAACCCACACTGCTTTCCTGGGAAGATGGTTTAGATTTGATTGTGCTTGAAAATCTCAAATAATTGACAGGAACTGTCAGGAGGTGTGGTGTGTCTGACTCATGATGCTTTTTCTTTGGTCTGTTTCAGCCAACTATAGTCAACCTGAGATAGCACAGCTACACACTGGGGAACTAAAGCCCAACGAATACTTGAATCTCTCCTGTTCTTCCAGCGGAGGTTATCCAGAGCCCAGGCAGATGATTTGGCTAATTTCACATGAAAACACAACAAATAGGTTTATACGTCGCATGGATGTCTCACAGGATGCTGTAACAAAGCTGTACAATGTCACCAGCAACCTGAATATCACAGTTCCTACAAACACCCTCACTAATATTAGCTGCTTGCTTCACCTTGGAGAGCAGCTGGGGAGCCTTGTCTCAGTGCCACTAGGCATAGGTGAGTTTTCTTTTGCCCATTCTGTTTTTTTGCATGGGTAGGAGCTGGGAACACTGCAGTAGAAATGATCACAGATGGCAGCATAGAATTGCTGAGAATAAACCCTAAGCAGCAGTAGGAGCTAGTTACAAGGGCTGTATGTTCACCATCCTGTTCACTGATAGCCACGGCCACCAAATTCCCTCTTCCGTTCTTTCCATGGGAAGCCTTATTACAGCAAGGAGAGGGCACAGGGAAGGAAAACTACTGCTACACAGTCCAGAACAGAGCCCTGTTCATCCCCTACCCAAATGCTGCTGCAGCAACAAAGCAACCTGGATGCCTGGATTAGGCTTCACCCAGTCTCTGGAGGTGACATTTAGCTATTAAGATAGAGGTTGCTGCATCACAGAATCAGAGAACTGCTGAGGTTTGAAGAAGCACCTGGAGATCACCCTGCTCAAAGCAGGGTCAATAGGTAGCTCAGGGCCTTATCCAGTTGGGCTTCGTATATCTCACATGATGGAGACTCCACAACCACTCTCAGCAAACTGTTCCAGTGTTTGACCACCCTCACAGTAATTTTTTTTTTTTTCCCTGATGTTTAAGCACTTGAGCTGCCATTCCTAATCTCTGTCTAGAAAGAGGCAGAAGGCTGAACAGAAGAGTCCCTTGGACCAAATTTGGCTCACAAACCACCATATAGACTGTGCTGAGCTTAACGGTAAAGGCCATGAAACTTTGACTGGTCTTGGAAGCATTTCTGGTGGTTTTCATAACATTTGGCAGAATACAGTGTGCATTCCAAAATGACCATTTGGAGATTTTTTCTCTGGGATTGTGTCTTTTTTCAGACACCTCTTGCAAGAAATGTAGGCTCAGTGCCATCCTGAATGTTCCCTGATGTATTAATGATTACAGTGTCAGTTCTGTGTAGGTATTCTTTGTCTGCCTCACAGCTTGCTACTTTCCCCTTTCTAACTGAAAAGCTACATGCCAAAGTTAGCCCTCATGGATCAGGGTTCCATATGAATGATCTTTTCTTTAAACTAAAACTGTAATTTTTTTATCTCTTGGGATGGGAAAACATCCTTTGACATATTTTTATTCATAAGCTATGGCACAAACACATCAAAATAAAGATGCTTCCCACTTTGGTCATTTGTCTTGCACATCTCCTTCAGATAGTGTTGAAGATAGACAGTTGTGCTTCAACTGACAGAAACAGGGAGCCCAGATGGACTGGCAGCAGGAAAGCCTACTAAGGAAGAACAGGCTTCCCTACTAACTACTGCAGAAGTAAATGAGGCTTGCCACTCATTCTCAAAAAAGCTCCACAGAGCAGTTTTCTTCATTTAACTTTAGCTAAAGGTTGAGTCATCAGTGCTACATATGGCAACTGCCTCTGATGTCCTTAAATGCCAGGATTTGTAAAAAACATTAAAATACAATACAGAAGTCTTCTGAAGTTTGCACAGCTCTACGTTTCTCAAGAGTGTTAACACCACTAGTATTAGCCATAATTGTGCATCCTCTTCCCTATTTTATTCTTCTCTCCTCCCTGGCTTTATGAAAGTAGCCACCTGATAAACGGCAATGGTGGGTAAGAAGCTAGCAACTCTCGATAAAAAAAAACCTTTGGTGACAACTGAGGCTGTGTCAGTTGCTATCCCTAGCAACCAAAACCTCAAAAGCACAATAACCAGAAGTAGAGGGAAACACCCTTGCGTTCCCTGCTTCTTTCACATCCCTTATGTCTTTTCATTAGGCTTTGATCATCAATTCAAACAGATACCAAATAGTAACATATCCCAAGTTCTTTAAATTTGCAGTAGCATGGCAGTGACCTCATAGGCTCTTGTATTCATCAAGCTGCTTATCTCTCACATTACCCAAACTTCAGAAATAGTACGTTGCCGTACTGTTGTTGAAGTGGTTGTTAAGCCTTGGTGGACTTGCTAGTAATTGGAAATGGAAATAAAGCCATATGGAAAGTGATTTATTAACACTATTGAGGTACCGTAAAAGCAAACGATACTGAGGGCCTTTCCCTAAACTTAACCCAAATCTACCTTTGGGTTAGATTGGTTATGCTAATCATCACCAAATTAAATCTTTCCTGTGTGCATCTCCTCTGTTTTCTTATTCAGAGATACAAGGGGAAGAAATGGAACAAGTGAAGGTAAATTTCTTTGGCCCACTCATAGCTGTAATTATACTGATCACACTTCTTCTGGGTTTTGTGATATTGAAGAACAGAAATATCTCATCTACCAGCCAGAGTAAGTAATTACTTCTCATTCAGCATTACTGTCCCCTAAGACACAGACGTTGCTCTTTGTAATGAACACTCTACCTACATTCAGCTGCTGACAGAAAACTGGGGTTTAGGCTGTACTGAAGTTAACTTCCCCGGACATTTTAGTTCCTGCAACAACCGAGTCCATCCAGCATTAAGTCCAAACATCTTTCTCCAGTCTCCTCCTGGGATCCACCTGTCCCTCTTCTTTGTGCTCTGTGAGACTGCCAAGACACAAGCTTGCCATCTGCTCCTGCTGCTTCATCCTTTTATGGCGTATTTGTAGATTTGGCTCCTAAAACCATTGATCCGTGTAAACCTTTCTTGTCCATGGCCATTTATAGAAAAGTGGAGCTGGGGGAGGGATAAGATGAGGCTTTCTGTCAAGTGAAAGTATCTCTGCCATCACCCAGGTGAAGGATCCAAGGTATTGCTCCACCACAGGCTGCCCAACACTGGACTGGAATGATCATCTTATACCAGAACAGAATGCGATCTTTGCATTGTATTTCTCTGTTTTGTTGCAATGCTAGGTCTCAGCAGTCCAGGGTTAATTTTTCACTGAAAGGATCCTTATGCTGACATCAGAGTCTATCCTTCCTTGTAGTAACAGGGAATCATAGAATATCCTGAGTTGGAAGGGACCCACAAGGATCATCGAGTCCAACTCCTGGCTCTGCACAGGACCACCCAAAAATCAGACCCTATGTCTGAGAGCTTTGTCCAAATGCTTCTTGAACTCTAGCAGACTTGTTGCTGTGACCACTTCTCTGGGGAGCTTGTTCCAGTGCCTGACCACCCTCTCAGTGAAGAACCTTTTCCTAATATCCAGCCTGAAGCTCCCCTGTTGCAGCTTCATGCCATTCCTTCGGGTCCTGTTGCTGTTCACCAGAGAGAAGAGATCGGCGCCTGCTCCTCTGCTCACCTCGTGAGGAAGCTGTAGGCTACCATGAGGCCTCCCCTCAGTCTCCTCTTCTCTAGGCTGAACAAACCAAGTGACCTCAGCTGCTCCTCATACGTCTTCCCTTCTAGACCCTTCACCATCTTTGTAGCCCTCCTTTGGACACTCTCTAACAGTTCTATGTCCTTCTTATACTGTGGTGCCCAAAACCGCACACAGTGCTCGAGTTGAGGCCACACCAGGCAGAGCAGAGTGGGACAATCACTTCTCTCATCCAGCTAGCAATGCCATACTTGATGCACCACAGAGTACGGTTGGCCCTCCTGGCTGCCAGGGCACACTGCTGACTCATATTCAACTTGCCGTTGACAAAAATGCCCAGATCCCTTTCTGCAGGGCTGCTCTCCAGCCTCTCATCCCCCAGTCTGTACATATATCCAGGGTTGTCCCTTCCCAGGTGCAGAATCTGGCACTTGCTCCTGTTAAACTTCATATTGCTGGTGATTGCCCAGCTCTCTAATTTGTCAAGATCTCTCTGCAAGGCCTCTCTACCCTTGATGGAGTCAACAGCTCCTCTCAGTTTAGTATCATCCACAAACTTAATACACCTTCAAGTCCTACATCCAAGTCATTTATGAAAGCATTGAAGAGATCTGGCCCTCAAATGGAGCTCTGGGGAACCCCACTAGTGACTGGCCACCAGAGTGATGTAACCCCATTTACTATAACACTTTGAGCCTGACCTGTCAGCCAATTGTTCACCCATCATACTATGTATTTATCTGTATTATCCAGCTATATGCTGGACATTTTGTCCAGAAGGATACTGTGAGAAACCGTACCAAAAGCTTTACTGAAATCCAAGAAGATTACATCTACTGGCTTCCCTTGGTCAACTAGATAGGCAACCTTGTCATAAAATGAAATTAATTTCGTTAAGCAGGACCTTCCCTCGTGAACCCATGTTAGCTACGATCAATGACCACATTGTCCTTCAGGTGTTTTTCAGTAACTCCTACAATAATCTTCTCTGTAATTTTACCAGGCACCAAAGTGAGACTGACAGGCCTGCAATTACCAGGGCCTTCTTTCTTGCCCTTCTTGAAAATTGGGACAACATTTGCCAGCTTCCAGTCAACTGGGACCTCTCCAGATTCCCAAGACTGTTGAAAGATAATTGAGAGACGTCTTGCGATGAAATCAGCCAGCCCTCTGAGGACCCTGGGATGAATGTCATCGGGCCTCATAAGCTTACATGCAGCCAGGTGGAGCAGCAAATCCTGCACACATTCAGGGTTGGCTGGGAGTTTACTGTTACCACAGTCATGGTCCTCCAACTCAGGGCACCCGAGGTCCTGGAGCCCATCATTGGTGTTGCAGACAGAGGCGAAGAAAGCATTAAATGTCTCTGCTTTGTCTATGTCCCTATTTTACCTGTGAGGAAATTCCTCCCTCACAGTCAGTCCTGTTTCCTTATACAGCCAAGGGTCCTGTGGCCCACTTCATTCTATTTCCAAATCGTAAGGTAACAGGACATTTATCACCAACTCTTTTTCAGCTGCTATTTCTCATGTTTCTGTAAATGACATATTCATCTATTTTAGGTGTCAGTCTAGCAGTCTAGAAGCTATCCAGCTTGAAGCGGAGGCCAACAGTCGGACTTCTGACTGGGAACAGTCTCTGCACACAGCGCGGCCCGAGGTCTCACTGTCTCAGCTGCTGTGCCAGAACAAGAATTCTCTCCAGATACCCTGCAGAACAACATGCAACATTTTTGTCTGATGACTGAAATCCACTGTCCAGTGTTCTCTGCTTTTATTTCTGCTACAGAATTGTAGCAAAGACAACGCTCTGCCTATCTGTATGACTTTCTTTCACCCTTTGGGAAAACTCTGCTGATTTAATGGGCTCTTTGGCCAGGGCTCACCTCAATCTTCTACATTATTCATTGGTGAGCACATGAATTTTCATGGCTCCTGGTTCAGTTACTCTGTCTGCACTCCTGATAACTAAAGAGTAGAGGAAATGCCACCTTGGAGCTTCCTATATCCAGTGGTTTGTTTCGCTGCCACGTGGACTAATGTGTTTTTGCCTTCAACAATACTGCTCAGAAATGAAGAACCAAATTTAGCAAAGGGCAAGAATCTTCCCACTTTGTCGACAGTAACAAATACCCAGAGTAGCACAGCAAGCAGCTGCTCCAACTGTCATAAGGGCAAAATGTCCTCTTTTTGTTTTTGCTGGGACTCCTTCACAGTCAGGACAGGACCACAAAAAAACTTTGCTATGCACTTAGCAGCACTACTATCACTAGCTAAGTGGAAGTTTTTTTAAGGGCAGGAGCTGACTTGGGAAAATCCTGACAGTCTGCATAAGGAGAAACTGTTTAAAAATCAAAACATGCCCCAAGTCTGTGCAGTTCTTCACTTGGATGGAATTTGATCCCTGTGACCTTTTTGGTTTATCTTTCATTATGCCCTGTGACATCGTAAAATCCTGTCAGTGAGAGTCAATGAAAAAAGCAGAACATTAAGAGTTACAGAAGGGAATGTCTCAGAAATCGAAAGAGTTGGGCCACAATCTGTGAATCATAGCCCTCACTGGAAATACGTACCAGTAACTTTCTTGTAAAACTCCACAGCAGAAAGAGGAACTTCAGGACACTTCTCCATCTTCTGAGAAAAGTCATGCAATTCCTATAGGACATTTGAAACTAGAAATAAACTGAGGGAAAGACTTGTTTAGAATATATTTTTTGGCTATTTTAACTATTTTTTTCTACTACCATCCAAGCTTAATACGCCCAGACAGTTAGAATCTCTGCACTTTGTTCCTTTTTATTCTGACTGGATGCTGTGCTACAGGTTTTTCAGGTGGATGCAAGAAAATTAAAGCATGAGGCTTCATTTATTTGTGTATAAATCTAGATATACGAAGTTAAGCTAAGCAGATGATATTGAAAAAATATTTTATAAGTAGGTCATACTCCGGTTTGGTTGACAATGTTCTAACTTTCTTAATTTTGCTTCAAAGTTTAAGGATACAGAAATCCATACACGATACTGTGCTCATCTATATAGTTTTACCTTTCAGAACAGATTCTATGTTTCATTCAGAATGTGCCAGATCTGCAATCTTGAAAAATCTCTGCACTTTATATTCTTCAACACCATTGACATCTTTCAGGAAGAATGCAGCACAACTGAGACAATTTTTTTCTGAGGTTTTGATTGTGTTTGCAAGCATGACATTTTCAACAAGAACAGGGACATTAACATCATATTCTCAAGATAAAATTCAGCTCAGAGTTGCATTCTGGGGACAAAAATTCTCCGTTGTTTTTGCTGGGTACAAATATTCTTTTCTGCTAAATGATATTAAGAGTTGCTAGATTCCACTTGTTTTACCTCCATTTTCATGTGGGTAAGGGAATTTTTATGTCCTTTTGAGTTAGCAAAACCATTTGGGAGTCAGTTTATTAAGCTATTACACTAACATGACAAATATTTTCATTCAGATTAGTATAATTCAAAATATATGAAAAGTCAAAGTTTTTATTTTTATGTAAGAGTTTATATTTGCTAGCAAAGTTATTTAATGACATTAAACTATACCTCTTTTTCTGTGTTGGTGTTTTACTCTCCTGCCATTAAAGCAGTATATTGGGGAACACCTACATTCAATGTTCTCGGGGAGGAAACAATCCTAGAATTCATTTTCAGAAGCAAACGAATGAAAAAGGTATTGCTGCAATGACCAAGAATGACACAACTGAATAAAACAAATGTTCATTCATGGAGCTGGATAGATATGCACAACTCTGTGTTGTGCATACATTCTTGACTTAGTGACCTATATACCTCAAAGATAAGATACAAAATTCCAGCCTGAAAACTTCGCCTTTTTATTCTATACTGCAGGTTGTCAAATATATCTCCAATGGGTCAGTCTCCTCTAACTCTTGGTTAACATTTGATTCCCTAAATAAAGCATGTATTAAACTATCAGGTGTACTAATTCAGGAAGATACTCACTAGGTTTCTGTTGTCCCTCTTGCTCTTTTTAACTCATGCTGTAATTCAGTTCTTTTTTTTTTCCCCAGCATTTCCCTTCCCACTCAAGTCATTCACCTCAAATCCTCGCTAACATTGAGGTCTTCTTTGAATAACAGCTAGATCCCACATTACTGCCACAAAAAACAAGCCTTGTGGGTCTTCTATCTTCCATATGACTAGATTTACTCCTGTACCCATACAGTCTTGAACTCGCAGCCTCCGAACTCACATCAGTCCTGATGTGCTGCATAGCTGGTCAGCTTTATATACTAAGGGGAGAAAAAACATCACCAGCCTTTTGTGTTCATCCATAGTAAAAAACAATAGCCAGCTCATGGAGAAGCTATCTGGAAATCCATGCTAGGACTCAGAGCCCTTCTCAAGCAAGTTCACTTAACAAAAAACAAAAACAAAACAAAAAACAAAACAAAACAAACGAACAAAAAAAACTCCTATCACTTAGCAATTCAATAGTTTTTCCAACATGTCTTAAAACCTCAGAGGGGCTTTTGACCCCAATTCATTGACTACTATCACCACAGCAGCTATAATCAGCCAAAAAAAAGGTTACACAGTGGGCTAGGTTTATTTGTTCCTAACTAGCGAAGTCGTTTTTTTCCCCTTTCCTCTAAGGAGGAAATCACTTGCCATCCCTCTATTTTAGGCAGCCAAATTTTTTTTATTACTTTATCAATATCCCTACCTCTTTTTTTCTTGCTCTTAAAATCATCCCTAATTGCTTCCTGCACCTAAAGGGTGTTAAAAAGCAAATGGGCTTCAGGGAAAATCTTAGCTTGTATTTATTAAAATGCATTAGTCCTCTGCACTATCATGGGTAATGAGCACAGCAGCAAGGCACAAGAAAACTGTAGCTGAAGTGCTGGCATTTTTGTCTTCCACAGCAATACATTCAGATTTCCAGACATTCTCCTTACCTGCTTTGTAGGTTTTTTTTCTTTGGCAGTATGCATTAAGTCATTCAGTGACTCTATAAACATGGTAAGCAAACAAATGAGCAGACACCCATTACATACCACAGCATGGAAGAGCTTCATTTAAAAACACTATTCTTTTATTTTTAGGTGTAACACTATGCAACTCCTGAAAATGCTAGCTAAGACAAGAAAATCAGTGTGATAAACCAGTAACCAATGTCCTAAGGTAAAAAATACCATAATTAGACTTCAGGTTCCGATAGATTGCTTGAAGTTCACTGATTAAATGGCACAGAACCACAGAATAGCTGAGGTTGGAACGGACCTAGGGAGACTGCCCAGTTCAGGCAGTATCACCTGGAGAAGGCTGCCCAGGACCATGTCCACATGCCTGTTGATTATTTCCAAGGAGAGAGACTCCACAACCTCTTTGGGCAACCTGTGCCAGTGCTCAGTCGCCCTCACAGTGAAAAACAAAGGTTTCCTGATGTTCAGACAGAACCTCCTGTGTTTCAGTTTGTGCCCATTACTTCTTGTTCTGTCACTGGGCACCTGAAAAGAGCCTGGCTCTACTTCCTAATACCCTCCCTTCATATATTTATACACACTGATGAGATTCTCCCTGAGCCTTCTCTTCTCTAGGCTGAACAATCCCAGCTCTCTCAGCCTCTCTTCATGAGATGCTCCAGTCCTTCAATCAACTTAGTGACCATTCAGTGGACCTTCTCCAGTAAGTCCATGTATGTCTTCTACTGGTGAGCCCCAAGTTATACACAGTACTCCAGCTTCAGCCTCACCAGTGCTGAGCAGAGGGGAAAGATCACCTCTCTCAGCCTGCTGGCAACACTTTTCCTGATGCAGCCCAAATTTTCTTGGCCTTCTTTGCCATGACGGCACACTGCTGCCTCATCTTCAACTTTTCCACAAAGACATTCAGGTCCTTTTCTGCAAAGCTGCTTTCCAGCTGGTCTGCCCGAGCCTGTACTGGTTACTCCTCCCAAGGTGCAGGACTTTGAATTTCCCTTTGTTGAACTTCATGAGGTTCCAGTCAGCCCAGTTCTCAAACCTGTTGAGATACGTCTGCATGGCAGCACAACTCCTCCCAGCTTTTTGTCATCTGAAAACTTGCTGAGGATACAGTCCGTCCCCCACTCCGTGAGACCCCACCCATCAGCTCTGGGGCACCCAACATAAGAAGGACATGGACATCTCAGAGTGGGTCCAGAGGAAGGATCAGAGGGCTGGAGCACCTGTCCTATGAAGAAAGGTTGAGAAAGTTGGGGTTATTTAGCCTAGAGAAGAGAAGGGTCCAAGGGAGACATTACAGTGGCCTTCCAGTATTTAAAGGGGGCCTACAGGAAAGATGGGGAGAGACTCTTTAGCAGGGAGCATAGTGATAGCACAAAGGGTAATGGTTTTAAACTAAAAAAAGGGTAGGTTTAGACTACATATAAGGAAGATATTCTTTACTGTGAAGGCAATAAGGCACTGGAACAGATTGCCCAGAGAAGCTGTGGATGCCCTGTCCCTGGAAGTGTTCCAAGGCCAGGTTGTATGGGTCTTTGGGCAGCCTGGTCCAGTGGAAGGTGTCCCCGCCCATGGCAGGGGAGTTGGAATTAGATGATCTTTAAGGTCCCTTCCAACCCAAACCATTCTATGATTCTGTGATCATCCAGTTCATTACTGAAGAGGAACGCCAGTTAATTTTACTGTGGAATTTCTCAGTGTCAGCCAGTGCTACTTCAACAAGCAATACTTTCCTATGGTTAAGAGATGAGTGGATAGTGAAGTGTTCCATTTCCAAAATATTCCACATTCATTTCTGAGGGCACTGTCATGACAAATCATCTCATGGGAAATGTCCCTTAGTGGACTTTATTCCTCTTCAGGTGAAAGTTGTGATTTCCTCTAAGTGGTGGTTTCAAATTCTTTTTGTCTATCCTTCCCAAAATCAGAAGATCAGAAGGAAAAAAGCAAAAAAAAAAAAAAAAAAGAAAGTCTGGCCTACACTGATATGCTGGGCTGTCATAACTCCTAACTGTTCTCTCTTTACTTTCCATCTTCTGCACCAGGAGGACCATAATCCTGAGAAAGGGAAAGGATTAAGGAAGATTAACGTTTTCTGAACACAGGATGGACTTCCAGAAGGTTCTCAACAGAAAAAATTCAGTTAAGCAGGAAAGCAGATGAAAGAAGAGAAAGAGGGATGAAATGGACAAGGGCTGAGAAAGAGTAATGAAAACAGTGGTACACCAGGCTGGCTTGGAACAGAAAGCACACATGCATCAAGTGCAGAGCCTAGGCACAAGGCCCTGCTTCACAGACTCCTAGAAGTATGAGGTTCTGGCAGCTGTTTGCCCCTTTCCTTCTGTGGAAGGCTACTATCCAGCCAGCAGCAGTGCCACCAGCAAGGAGAGCTTCTGCACAGAAGCCCTGAAATCCAGAATATTCTGACAGTCCTTGACTTGCCATATCTCCTTACGTAGTTGTGAATTTTATGGTGTATCTTCAAGATCAAGTGTTCCTGCACTTAGTGTGTCCTTAATGCTGAAACTTGCATACTTTTTGCCCACTGCTTTTGTTAATACAGCTCTTAAAACAAAAACTCACAAGAATTGTGAAAACTATGCCTAGCCAACCACTCCTAATTAGCAGTGCCTACTATGTCAGAAGCAGATAGAAATAGGAAAAAATGTAAAGATGAGGTAAGAATTGCAATTACACTCACATACACACATGCACAGCTGATAAGCCATGTCTATTGCCCACCCTCCTCTGAAACATACAGGTTAAAGCAAAAGTTTCTTTTGTAATCATTTTCCACAGCTTTTCACAGCCTAGTTCTATTGCTACTAGCAAAAGAAACTGTTCCCTTTCCAGACTGTTCAAATCTGAGAACCTCTCTACCACCTTAATATCTTTCTTTTACACCTTTTTTCATCTTTGCATTCCCTCTGTCGTACAAATCCTGCAGAATCTACAATTTGAGAGAGATTTTTCTGAAGGGACTCCAGATGCACCATGAAAACAGCTTTCACTTGCCTTTCAGTTTGCCAGAACTACAGCCTGTTTCACATCTGAGAGGGCTAATGCAATCCCTGCAGGTGGAGAAAAGGGACTATGACACAGAAACAGAGGAGAGAGCTTATTTGCACTGTTAAATGCAATACTGGATCCAGAGCTATGTCGTATTTCAAAAAGATATTAAAATAATCAAATTAGAAAGGAAGTGATAGATAGCGAACAAGGTTCCAAAGCAAGTTGGAAGTGAAGCAAGTTTTCAAAGTGAAGCTTATGGAGTTTGACCTATGCAGATGTTCATCTGATGTATCTGTCTAGCTTTCTGATACTTGGAATGACTGGATAGATAGGGAAGATAGGAGAGATCCTTCCTCCCACGTGACTCTTGTATTGGGTAACCCAGAATGTGACAAAATACTCCAGGTGCTATAACAAAAACCCAAGGTTCTGGAGCTGAGCAATAAGGAAAGAAAAGAAGATGCTCAGTAGCATATTCCCTCATCACTAGACAGCTTCTTGAGAGAAATAGCAGTGTTCTGGTTCACAGTTTCCATTACTCAAGTTGCCTATGGTAGCAGAGCATATCAGTGAGGCAGAAATCAAGCTGTTCTTGTAAGATCAGACATCCAGCAGAGAAGGACTCTAATATTCAGAAACCTTCTTTCTTCAGAGATCATCTTTCTATATCTGGGATATTGTACAACATCCACACTCCAAATACTGTCTGGAGAGTGTCTCAGATGAGGTTTGGTCAGATTAGACTGGGTGAAATTGGTAGAAGTATGCTGATGGATAACAATAGAAAATACAGCCAGTCATCTTTGTCCATGTGTATTGGAAAAGATCATTTTAAAAAATGAGCCTCAATAACAGCTAATTCCTTCTTCTGTTTTAGTCTGACTACATTAAGAACTGTCCAATATACTTAGAAGGTAAAGTTGTCTCTTAATGTCTTTGAAATCATGGGAAAGCAGGTTAGAAGTGCTCAGGAGTGAATACTAGATTGTAGTGCTAAGCCTTTAGAGAAATTCAATTAGACTGTAAGCACTAGGAAAGCTTTTTTACTCAGGTCAATGGTTAAGTCCTTCAATGTTATGTATGCGCCTAGAGCAGAAAATGTATAAAAACAGTGGCAATACAGGAATAGAGCAGGTTTTATCAAAGAAAATACCCAAATGTTCTATCAGCATAACACTCCAATACATCAAAACCCAGCTTCCCCTAAAGTAAGGCAGAGCAGCTGTTTGATCCCAGAAGCCAGTTAGGAACCACAGCCCATATTGATCTTCTCATACCAGTTTTCACTACTCCTTAGCTTCCTTCTATTGGCAAAAAGTGAGAGGAAAACTGGAGTTAAGGGTATCATGCTTCAGATGTTCATGTGTGGGTGAGTTTAGCAGGGCAGAATGTAATTAGCCTTGCTAAAACCCGACGTGCACACGCACAGTGGCAGTACAACACCGAGGAAATGCAGTCACATCTAATGAGGACAGCCCCTAGCCAGGCCGCTGGGCCTGACTCTTTTATTTCCTTTTTCTTCTCCCCTGCTTTCCCGGAATGGCTAACCAGTAGCCGTCTGCTGTGAAGCAAGCCTCACCCAACAGTTCTCCCTGAGGCACAGAGCACTTCTAGATGGTCCGAGCCACGGCTTTTGTTCCTGCAACTACCGCCCTCGCTCACTGGCTGCAGACACTCTCGTGTCTTTTGCAGCAAAGCCTCTTCTTGTTTCCACAGCATTTTTCCTCAAAAAAAAAAAAAAAAAAAGGCGGGGAGGGTAACCGGGGGAGCCGAGCAGGCCGCCACAGCACCCCTCCGGCTGCAGCCAAGCGCGCCGCCACCTGCTGCGGCAGTTGGCCGCGGCCGTTGGGCGGCGATGTGCGTGACTCGCCTGCCCCCTGGCGGCTCCCTCAGCCCCCGGCCGGCACTGCCGCGCGTTTCCGCGGCGGCCGGAGGAGGGGAGCGGTCTGGCCACCCGGGCGGGGGTCGGCTCAGGGGTCCGACCGGGCTGCCTTTGTCCGGTCAGGCCTTGAAAACCTCCATGGATGGAGACTGCTTAGCCTCCCGGGGCAATCCTGTCCTACTGCTTGCCTGTCTTCATGGAGAAAATTTTTCATTTACACCTGGCCTGAACCTTTCTTCTGTCGGTTTACGTTTCATCTCTCATCCTCCCATCATGCACCACTGTGAATAGCCTGACACCATCTTCTTGATAACCTTCTCGTAGGCATTGGAAGGATATAGTTCAGCATCTCTCTAACCAGCTCTTCTCCAGGCTGAACAAACTGAGCTTCTTCAGCTTCTCCTCTCCAGCCTCGTCACTACCAGGCAGTTATCCACCCAACTTGTTCCAGTTTATCTGTTCTTTCCTGTGTTTGGGAGAACAGGGCTGGACACACTTTTCTAGATGCAACTGAAGAAGTGCTGAGTAAAAAGGGGTAACATCATTCCCCTCACTCAATCTACTGGCAATGCTGCTGTTTACACAGCCGTGGATGTCGTTGGCCTTGTTTGCTGCCAGGGCACTCTTCTGTCATGAGCTACATTGACAGAAATCATCTCACCGTCTTCCACCCTACTGATGGGACTCTTTTAGTCTTTTCCACAGCAGCAGCTAACACTTTTGGAGATGAGGTATTGAGAATTTTTGCATTCACTCTGCCAGTCTTTGATGGCATGTGTTACAGTTTTCTTGTCATTGCTCTTCCTCTTTTCAGCTGTTTTGAAGCCTGGCCCATGTCCAATGCCATATGTCCAGGTCATTCTCATCAAGTTCTTTGTAATTGTTCTGTTCACATTTTTGGGAACTATTCATGTAAAAGTAGAAGGTACTCAGAATATACAGAGAAAAGGAGATTTCTTTGCATGAACAGAACTGTAAGGCAGTTCAGGCAGGAAAAAAAACACCACAGCATGGCAAGGCCAAGGTTTGGAAAAGAGAGGAAAGGAATTATAAAGCTTGTTTGAAAGTGAAAAGATATTCAGACAACTGAATGCAAAAGGGAGAATGGAACCTATACAGGCAATTGAAAACCTGGATGATAACATATCAGAGACAGGCACAGAAACTCTCTAAGGGGAGAAATTCCTTTTTCATGAAATTTATAAACTCTGCAGGTGAAAACTGCAGTTGATATAAAGCAGTTTTCCTCCCAGAGAAAATGTTAATAATTCAAAGTATAATCTTACTCTTAAAAGAGAAATAATGAAAAGTATGTATTTGTAAAAACTGGGGAAAAAAAAAATCCAGTCAAAGCATTTAATTTCACTTGCGTTGGTACTTTACAATCCAAATAAAATAAGGGTCACAATGAGAACATATAAAATATCAAAATAATCCTTTTTGGATTTTATTTATTTGGAACTCACCCTGCCCTGCCCCCCTCCAATTTCTAAGACAATTTTTGGAAATTGCTTTCAGCATTTTCAAGAGGAATAAGAAAATCAGTTGAAATTTTCTTCTTAAAACTTAAAGGCTTCTCTGCCTTTAGTTTTTTGGGTTTTGGTTTTTGGTGTTTTTTTTTTGTTTTGGTTTGGTTTGGTTTGGTTTGTTGGTTTTTTTTTTTCTTTGTTTTGTTTTGGTTTGGTTTGGGTTGGGTTTTTTTGAGCTAATTTCAACTGACCTAAAGAGAAACACTGGGAGACTGATCTACCAGAGAGTAGAGGCCTGTTAGCTTTGGTTAGATAGCAATTCTACTATAGCCAGACATGTATCAGTATAAGTAGCATTTGTTAAGCTATGTAGTACAGTACAACTCCACTGTGTATACTCTTCTCTGTCAACTGTATTTTCTGAATCTTTTATTCATGTGAATAAGTATAATTTCAAAACTAAATAACAATATAAAAAGAATAGCTAATTAAGTACCACTGTTAAAAGCAAGAAGATCTGACAAGAATGCACCCTAACAGTTTTCATGTGATACAATTGTGAAAAAAAAAAAGAAGCATAGCATTAAATCCTTTCAGTTTATACTCTAGCTCTTTATACAATAGAACATCAGCCAGCTGAGACGAAAAATCCATTCTCTTACATGCCACTATGACAATTTCTAAGCATCCAGGTAGGTTGAATAGGCATCTGTAGGGGAAGGCTCCTACATCACTTTCACTACATACTCATAATGACTCCCATTGTGCAATGTAGAGTAGTATTGATAGAAAGTGTGAAGCTGAGTAGGGGTGTCACAGTGACACGTTCCAATGCTCTCTTTTGCAACTGAAATCCAAAAAAGAAACAACCTACCCTTGAGGTCACTGGTGACCTCAACATCTCTAGGAAAGATAGTCCTTAGGGCACTACCCAAGGCAGAAAGCAAAGGAGCAGATGTAAGGCTCAGACAGAATGAAGCAAATATTCCTGTGATTATGGATTTTTAGCAGCCAAGTTGTGCTCTCCCTGCATATTTTAGGAGGTAAACTGAAGGGCACACTGGATTTATAGTTTTGGATACATAACCATGATTATTTATTGGCTTTGTAGAAAAATGTTACTTACCTAGTACTGAGCTTCTATGGGATGTTTGGGCTTTGTGTACATTCATTCACTGGCTATGCAAGCAACATTAACTGAAGTTTTTGCTTTGGCAATATCTGAGAGGTACTTTAAATCCACACTCCCTTTTCTTCCCTCTCCCTTTCACATGTGCATCAAAAAACAAACAAACAAAAAGGATAGGGAATGCCCCACCCTTCCAGTCCTGGCAGCTCTGCATGTTCCAAGAATACAAAATATTCTGGAAGAAAGCCATCAACATCACTTGAGCTGTTGCGCTGATGACTTCATTGTAGTAGGAACATCTTTTTCATTTTTTACCTTTCACTGTACGTACCTGAACAATTTGAAGTAATGTAACAGTCTCTATGCTGATCTCAACAGCCTTTGGTCTCTTTGGCTCAGAAGCAGAAGTCATTGAACCCTCCATGGGCTTAGCCCTGCTAATATGAAAAGAAAAAAATCACTCAAAGGCCAAATTGCACAAGAAGCTTCAAAAACATGCAGGAAAAACATCCAGGGAAGTGAATTTCCTGATTGAAATATAATTCTTAAATAACCTCTAGTAAAAATGTCAACAAATATAGTATATTGGATGATAGGCAACTGTAATGGGCCTTTGAATTCCCAGCTCTTCCAGATGGTGCAAACACAACAAAAACACTGTTTATGTGAAAAGAACAAGACAGCAGATCACCACAGGCTTAAGCGATTTCTCCATATAGGTTCTTAGTGAAAAAAAAATGAGACCCTCTGTAGCTCCTGATAAAAGTTTTCTGAGAATTAGGTGAATAAATCTGGACCTTGGTGCACCAGGACCTCCACAGTAGCTCACTGACAGAAAATCAGGAAAAGAAAAAAACACCATCCCTTGGTATTTTACGGTTATACTGCTACTGAATGCATTCTCAGCATTCTGTGGGAAAGATCCACTGCTTTTATTTTAAGCAAGTAGTCCAATATAGCTGATAGAAATGCAATGTAAGGAAAAAAATGATTTCACTTTTACACACAGTAGAGAAAGCAGATCATTCAGACATGTCCAGTGGTCTTCTCCCAACAGTTAACAAAAATGTCTAGTACTGAAGAGGAATAAGCTTACCCTATTCCTCATTCTGGGAGCTGGAGGCAGCTGATGTGATAAAGCAGACGAGTAATACAGCCACTCTTAAATGATCTTAAGAAGATCTGTGTGAAGAGGCAAAATTCTGAATCTTTGTATCAGGAGATCCAACAGGCCCTGGAACTGATCTTGCATGAGCCATCCTTGGAACCAGTAGAAACATCACAGCTTCATCCGTTATGTTTCTGACAAGTATCTATAGACCAACATCAGGAGAATAACGTGTGTTGGTTTGCATACTTGGAGATGTGGGTGTGTACTGCTTCTTTACATGGGAAACAGTAAAGACATTTGCCTGGAGCTCCATTTAGTTCATAAACTTCTTCAGCAAAGTGCTAGGTAGAATTTATTTTCAGTGAAAGAGAAATGTGCTTGCCCTGGTAGTCCTCTTAATGCATAATTAAACAACTTCTGTGATGGCTTATAAGGCAAAAAAAAAATATTAAGATGCATTATGTTTGTTCTTTTTTAGGTTTGGGATCTTTTTTGGAAGCTAAGTAAAATTTATTGATTCACAAACCAAAGGAGAAATTTGCCACCTTTAAGTTAAAGAAGAAGAATTATAGGGTCCTCTACAATATGCCTGGTGAGAATAAAAAGCAAGTCACTGGTGTTGTTGGGCCTCACCCCGAGGTGTTCTCTCCTTCTCCCTGACCCCTACATAAAAATAAGTAGGAATTTTGAACTGAGATCTGGCCTGGAGCTATCTCCTACTGCTTGTCCAGGAGACTTCACTATGGAAAAAACATCCTGTGAAAGATCCAGCAATAGGAAAAGTGTCTGAGAGATTAAGTCACCTTCAGTAAGAGAGCAGTGTGAAGGGTGAAGGCCTATCTAATTCTGTATATGTCATATTCATTCTAGGTAGGAGCAGCTCACTACTGAAGTATATGAGATGAACCATAGCAAATGTTTAACAATGCCTAAAGATAAAAGGTTCAAAGAGAATCAGAGGGACTGCTGACTAGCTGAAAATTCCAAGAAGCTCATTTTCTGCATTTGAAAATAGGTAAGAAAAAATTAAAATAGCTGTTACTGCTAGCTGCAATCTGATTTATAATCGGGCATAAATTAAACTTCTAAGCGATAGGCAAAGCCTGGAATTGAAACAATGGAGATAAACAGCTCCAAAGAAGAGCTGGAGAAACACTTAGAAAATTAACGTTATGAGAAAGTATTTGTGAGTATCTTGTTGTCTTCATAGCACTGAGGTATGCATCAGGGCAGACACAGAAACTGTGAGTGGAGCTAGTTAGTCATTTAGGTGCTTGATTTCTCAGCATCAGTGTAACATGTGAGCAATTCCCAAGGGAATTAGAAAAGTACTACCACCCTTTGCCTTGAGAGAACTAAAACACAGTTAAGCAACTTGACCGAAGGCGTACAGGAGGGCTTTGGAAGAGCAAGGTACAATATCTTGGTCTCCTGAGAATCATCCCGCTGTCTGATCCACAAGGCAATTCTTCCTTGTCTTTGCCAACTGCTCAACAACTGATCTCAATCACTGCAACTGCTTTTCTAACAGGAAATCCAGTGCTGGGCTGTGGTTGAGCCAGGTTAAAAAAGGGGTGCAGATGTTTCTGGGTTGCAAGTGGGTAACAAGCATGTTTAGAATCTGGGTGAAATTTGATCTGCAAGGGAAAAAGAGCCCAATGGAGGGAACAAGTCAAGTCAGAAGCTTAAAAGTAGCAATTTGGCAAAGGTGGATTAAAGGAAGTATTGATTTATTGGTTTAAGTATCCTATTTTCTTGTCAGAATATGCTTTTGTACTATCTAAAGCAAATATCCCTGCTCGTCATCCATCCAAATAAGAATACTTAATCTTTTATTAATACTGCATCTCTTAAACTAGCCATTGGCATCTCCATGGCTCCTGGATCCTAGACCATAACACATGTGCAGTCAGTACACAGCAGTGTTAATGGATTTTCCGTAGTAACCCTTCTGTTGCTGTTCAGTTCCCAGCCACCTAAGAAAATGCATTGCATCAGCAGTATCATGCAGATACAGCTAGCGGGAAGTGCCAGGAAGCTTTCAGCAGGCATTACGAACCAGCTCACTAACCTGATCAGGAACTTTTAAACTTTACTCTGCTGGGGACAATATAGAAATAAACAGATTGCCTTGTAAATAATTTCTTGTGTCATTTGCAGCCATGAGGGACATGCTTCCCTGTGTGTACATCCATGTTGCTAATTGATGCCTCCAGTAACTCCAGCCCCTGTAAAAAATAAAAAATAAAAATAAAAAAAAAAATCATGCTATCTCCTCCTCATCTTACATGGTCAGGCCTCCAACTCAGGATACCTGCATCAGCACCTTTTTTTTCTGTACTGGTTTTGCTGACCTGTACCTTTTGACACCTATTGATAAAAAGCTAGTTACCACCAGGTGATGTGTTCATTACTGACAAGCAGCATGTGCTGCCAGGCCCTCATCTGAGGAGTTTTACACTGCTTTTAAACATAGTTCTTAAAACTGGTTATGAATTTTCTGAAGTAACACTGTTTGCTAGAAAAAGTTAATTCTCTAAAACCAGTCCTGCTAGTGAGAAGGAGCAGCTTTTCATAAATTGACTCAGTAAAAGTCTGGGAAAAAATTATGTGGTTATGATAGGTGAATTTAATGTTTTCAAAATGAAGCCTTCTTTTTCAACTGGAAAATCTTTTTGTTTCCAATATTTATGTTTTAAAAGGTTTAAAATGTTCAGAAGCTCAAATGGAAAAAGTGGTTTTCAAAAGCAGCATAAAAACACTTCAAATCTTCCCAATCTTTTTTCACACAGACTATTTCCCACAGAATTTCCATTTACTACGTTTTGTAGTTTTATAAGCTGGGGGTCTTCGTGCCACTTCAGGAAGAAGAAGTACATCAAAATCAGACCTTCATAGAAACAACAACAACAACAACAAAAAATACTTAAGACTCAGGCACTCCTCTGAAGCAGTTCTTATTACGGCCTTTGCCAATAACTTTGCCTATTTTCCAAACATCTGCTTGTGTTTAGTGTGGTTCATTTAAAATCACAGACATTGGCAAAATGAATGCATTCCATCATGCCCTTTCCTGTAGATCACTTTGGTACTTTAGATGTTATTCAGACTTTCTAGATCAAGAAACAACCACTTCTTATTTCAGTTCCAGGGTCTGAAATACTGAACAACCTGATCTATCCATACAGTACTGTGCTATTTCTAGTTTCATTCCTGCCTGATGAGGGCAAGTGAAGAAATACGTAAGTGCTTAAAAGTATAAATTGAATTTGAACTTTGAGCACTAATGTTTAATATGTTGGACAAAACATGCCTGGATTGCTGTTGCCAGGCTCTGTAACCAGTAAATAACTTCTTTTATACTGACTGCATTAGTACAGCAATGTACAAGGTCCTCATTGGAGATTTGATACTTATGGCTCAGGGAGTCAATCAGATCCTGCAGTAAGGCCCAGTTTTAAACAAAAATGTTGCTGCATTGTCTAACTGCATGAGTTTCAGTATTTGTGCTCTTACAAAGGTGGACAGAGTAGACCTGTATAAACATAATAACTGTTGCAAATGTTGTTCGTTCATTAGAACCTAGGACTGAGTGTTGAGTATCTCATCTCTAAAATAGGAATAATAGTACTTCCTAGCCTGGGTAGGCATCAATCTCCTGTTTGGGAAATCACAGGTATTTCACTACAAAGTCACATTTTGGTGGTCTTTTTGGCTATAGGAAGGGTTAGTCCATTAATTAAAATGCCATTAGCAAATTATTTGGCCCTTTTAAAAATGAAGTCTTTGATGCTGTAAAAACAAGGTCCACAGATAAAGGAACAGTCTCCACTGTTGCTCTACTTTCTGATTGCGTGACTTGGCTTTGCACCTCAACTCTCTGCACATTAGTGTCCCTGATTGCTAGATAAGGTAATGGTTCCCCAAGCTACAAAAGCACTTTAGCATCCCTAGACAAAAGGCACAGTGGAAGCACAAAAGAACTGTTTACTTGAGTTAAAAAATAACTTTTAACCTTTGATCTTGAAGATCTGTGTGCACCATATGCTCCATGGCATAACAGCTTCAGCTTCACTGTTTTCCTGTGGATATATTCTTTGACATCACAGCCCTTATGCTTTTAGCTTGATGGCATCCAAGGTGTTTCTTAGCAATCGTATTCTACCAGCAACATGTATGCTTTGCTCCTTGGGACCTGGGAAATTTGCTACATTCCTCTCTTTTCCACACTAATCTTTGGAGAAGTTAACCTCTGAAGAAACCCAAGCAAACAAACAAGAAATCCCACAAGCATAAGGGATTTGCAGCATGTTGGAAATGCATAGGGGTGGAAAAACAACTCTAGTTATCAGCTGAACCTGATCCAAGCAATCTGATCAAAGATGATAACTCGACTTTGTTTTGTGCAAAAAGACATTTGTTTATACATCAGATGCACCACAAGGGGAAACCATTAGCAACATTAGAGCAGCTAGTCTGGGAAAAGATATATGATGGCCAGAAGAAAAGAACAGCAGCCTACAGAAGAAATTCAATTTTTATGGGACTTCTGGTGACAAAGGAGATCGTATGGAATGTGGAAGGTTTACTTCAGGGCAGAAGATATTTGAACTGATATCTTGCCTCTAAGGCTTGGGGAAGAGTGGCTGGAAAGTTGCCCAGCAGAAAAGGAGCTGTGGGTTCTGGTTGACAGTCAGCTGAACACGAGCCAGCAGTGTGCCCAGGTGGTCACAAAGGCCAATGGCATCCTGGCTTGTGTCAGAAATAGTGTGGCCAGCAGGACTAGGGAAATGATTGCCCCCCTGTACTTGGCACTGGTAAGACTGCACCTCGAGTACTGTGTTCAGTTTTGGGCCCATCACTACAAGAAGGATAGTGAGTTGCTCAAGCATGTGCAGAGAAGAGCAATTCAGCTGGTGAAGGGACTGGAAAACAAGACATATGAGGAGCAGCTGAGGGAACTGGGGTTGTTTAGTCTGGAGAAAAGGAGGCTGAAGGGAGATCTCATCACTCTTTACAACTACCTGAAAGGAGGTTGTAGCAAGCTGGGTGTCAGTCTCTTTTCCCAGGTGAAAAGGGATAGGATGCAAGGAAACGGCCTCAAGTTGTGCCAGAGGAGGCTTAGGTTGGATATCAGGAAGCATTTCGTTATGGAAAGAATGGTTAGGCATTGGAACAGGCTGCCCAAGGAAGTGGTGGAGTCACCATCCCTGGAGGTATTTAAGAGATATGTGGATGTGGTGCTTAGGGACATGGTTTAGTGGTGGTTAGTGGTTGGACTTGATAATCTTAAGGGTCTTTTCCAACCTAAATGTTTCTATGACTCTATGATTATAATATATGCTTTAAGGAGTTGTTGTGGAGCTATGAAAGGGGCAGGAGTAGGAATAGAGATGGCCATGAACATGTTACATGTACACCTGTATGGTGATCATGTTCTAAAGATTAAAAACAAACAAACAAACAAACAAACAAACAAAAGACTGTTTTCCCAAGCCAAAGGGACATAAAGAGAATGAAAACATGAGAAATTAAACAAAAGAGCAGCCTCACACTTTGAAAACTGCAAAATACATCACTTGAAAGTACAGAACAAGGAGAGGAAAAGACAGATCTTGTCCCTCATCTCTCCGTCTCTGCCTCCTCCATTTAGCAGTCAACTAGCAATGAACACTTTCTTACTGATGAATTGATCTCATATCCTCATGCACTCAATTCCCCACTCCTTCTCCCTCCCCCATCCCAATCTTCCAGCACATGTAAGAACAGCCAAGCTCAGTTGTACTATACGTCCACTTAAGAAGGTAGCATACTGGCTCTGTAGGCCAGTGGCAAATGCTTAGGGAAGGAACATGAGAACAGTCCAAATGTGGTTCAGTTCTCTCCACCAGTTCAAGTCCTCCCCACAGTCCAGAGCAGTCCTCGGTGGAGCATTGTTTCAAGAGTCTGTCTAATCCCATTTTGAACCCATTCATAGTTTTGGCCTCTGTGGCATCCCTTGCCACTGAACTACATGAGAGGTGTGGAAAAGGCACTCCAACATTTTGTTTGCTTGACACTTCTTCATATTGCTTCACTTGCTTCCCACTCCACTTCTTGTCTTATGGGAAATAGCAAATTCCTTATGTGCTTCTTCCAGACCATTCATGATTTTACAGACCTGTGTTATAACATCCCTCAGCTATCTCTTTTCCAAAGTGAACAGCCTATTTAGTCTCTCTCTAATGACATAATTCCAGACTACTGATTATTCTTACTCATTTACTTTGTGCCTCTCCTAGTTCCACTAACTCCTGTTTTCAGTGGGAAAGATCAGAGCTGAGGACAGCTTTCAAGATGTGGACGTGTCAAAGTTTTAGTGTTCACATGGCATCTCCAAGTCTCAACAGGAAGCTGAAAGGAAAATAACTGGTAGCTGAATAGCGACTAGTTGTAATTAGCATAAGTCCTCTTGTACTAGACACGTACTTTTAAAAAAAAACAAAGAATGAAATAAAATGATCAACCACACACACACACACACACAAAAGGATGACAAATATCCAATGACTGCAAAACAGTCATCTTTGCCATCACCCAAAACAAACAGGCAGCAGAAAAATAAATTTGAAAAGCATTACTAACACCAAGTTACACTGCCAAATGTTGCCTTCTGCCTTGCAAGATGACGGATGATGATTTTATTTCAACCTCCAAACAAAATAAGTCGGGTTCTGGGAAAGTTAAAAAATTAATAGCTACAATACTTTCTCAGGGTGGCAATTGCTACTTAGAAAAGCAAACAATGCAAAGCAAGATTAATGATAAAAGACTAAAAGAGAAGGCAAATGTTGAAAGCAGTAAGTGACAACTACTGGTGGAGGACTATACAACAATCAACATAATGAAAAAGGTGGAATTCTAATACTAAGACTCCAGAATACTAAGTGAGATAAGATCTCCAAGTACTGTCATTCAGTCATCCCAAACTGGAAAACTGCGAAGTGATGATACTGATTGCTGACCCTTAGCTATAACAAATAAATTACATGTAAAGTGCTTGCTGTAGTTTCAGAGTTGAAAATGTGTAGTGAATTGGGTAATGAGATTGTAATTGCACTTACATCAATCTTTCTATCTCAAATTCCTAGAAATTTGAGGTGAACATTGAGAAGCAAAAACACGAATTAATGTCTGATTGAAACTTGGTTATACAACAAGTAGGGGCCTTTCAAGCTGAAGAGTGACTTTAGCTTACAAAAGCATTTTGAGAACTCCTAAGAAAGGGCTAGCCACTTGCAAGAATCTACTTCAGACTAATTCATGTGTTCTGGGTTATTTCTCAGAATAGTTTCAGGAACCTTCAGGGAACAAAGGCACTCTTTTGGGCCACTGTTTTATAGATATTTTTCCTGATGCAGGTAGGTCTTCCTTTCTGTTCCCATTTAGCCTCCTCGGTTGTGATGATACCAATGATTGTGGGGGCTGTACAGGGAACAAGACTAAATTAAAATATATATATATTTAATTGGGATTCTTCATTCTGATGAATTCCCCAATTCCCTGTCCGTCCCTGCAACCATACTTACACAGCAAAGAGGGGTGAATGGGAATGTGAATGAGTGTTTGGGGCCAAGGGAGAAAAGTAATTCCTTAATTTTGTGGTTCTGTTAGGAGGATTTTCAAGGAGCCACAGTCTCAGCTACAAACACTGAAGCAGACAAGTCTGGCATACTCTGCCTTATGTCCACAAGAGGAATAGACCCGAATGCTTGGTGATATATGATATTCATCTGTATATCTTTTTAGGCCCTTTCTCTCTGTTAAATATCCAGAAAGATTGGTGTCATGATAATAGGTCCATTTACTTTATTTCAATAGTGACCTAGTCATTGAATTGGCTATCAGGCAGAGAACTGGATGAGGCCATGAAATCAGTTAGTTAAACTGGTCAGTAACTGACAGATAATGAGGAAAAGATCCTACCAAGGTTTGTTACAGACAATTAGACTGAGTCACAGCTGGTAAGATGGAAAATGGTTTTCAAATACCCAGCACTACACACCTGTCTAATAAATCACTGGCTAGCAGGAGAGAGAGACTGTTTGTGAAGTTACTCGTTCTTGTAACTATCTGAAACTAGTCTCTGCAATACTGAATACAGATATTAATTCAAGTGATCAGGTGAGGTGAGTCCTATTTGCAAAGGAGAGGCAATACTCAACCAATTGTGTCTTTGGAGCAAAGAACTTTCCAAGAAGCAAAATACTTCCTTAATTGAGACATTTTGTCTTAGAAACTAACAAGATTGATATAAATATATATATATATATGCAGTAGGATGTATAGTTAAATATGATAGTGTTCTCCATATGCCTTTCAAACATGATGTGAATATTGAGCAATAACTGAGTATTTAAAAACCACCTAGAAACTTCTGTGTTTTTGTCTATAAAAGCCTGAAGACTCACTCTGGCCTAGAAGTATATTCTAAGTCATGATGAGAGCAGACAAGTATGTAACAAAAAGTAGGTGCAATATCATAACATTTTAAATTACTTTTTATGTTTTTAAAAAGAAACAAAACGTGCTTTCTAATGTACATTAGAGGATACTATATCATCCCATTAGTAGATGTGGCACAGAAGACAAGATTAAATATTTCCTTTCTTTAATGACTAGTAATAGCTGAACCATTTGTGTGCCATTTCACAGGAAGGCAGAGGTGGTTAATGAGAACTTCATTAAGACTGATGATGAAACAATACTGTAATAAAGGCATAAATTCAGAGGGTGAGAGGTTATAAAGACAGGAGAAAGCATTGCAAATGTGTAGTTTGACCTCTTCTGTAACAGAGACTGTTGGGTTTGGAATAAATGTCCTGGCTATGAAAAAAAAAATTTTTTTTTTTGAATTGAAAAGATTTCCATTGCAGGGGATTGTACCAGCAATTGTTGGTAATTGTTCTGACAACAATTTGTCAACAATATTTATGAAATTTACTTGATTTACTTGGAATTTGCTTAAATTCAAATTTGCTTAAATTCAAAGTCCAATAAATGTCTCTCGTCATACTCTTGTCCCTTTAGGTGTCTGACTGTAAATACACGCCAATGGGTGTATCCATTTCTGAGGAGTCAAGAGCATACCCATCTCTTTTTGCTTAGCTTAGAATACCAAACAAGTGAGTTTGCTTTACTACCATAGAACTGTCTTTGACTATGAAACTGAAGAGCTCTCTGTTAACTCTTTTTTCCCCCTATGTTGATGTTTGAAGACTGTGATAAACTCTTACCTTCACTTTCCTTCTTCTAAACTAAACAAATCTGTCTCTTTAAATTTTCACTGAGGCATTTTTTCCAAACCCTTAGTGATTCACGTGTCCTTTTTCTTGATCCTCTCCAGTTTTAAGGCAATCTATCTTAAAGTGAGAACACTTGCACTTAATAGAGTATTCCATCTGTTATCACAGCCATGCAGAACAAAGGCAGAATATCCTCAATTTATAAACTAACATTTTTATGTGCGGCATTGCTCAGGTGAACCTGATGTTCATCTACGTATTCAGACTGGATGTTACGAAAAGGTTCTTTACTGAGTGGGTGGCTGGGCACTGGAACAGGCTCCCCAGGGAAGTTGTCAGGGCACTGAGCCTCTCAGAGTTCAAGAAGCATTTGGACAACACTCTCGGACGTAGGGTCTGATTTTTGGGTGGTCAGGTGCAGAGCCAGGAGCTGGGCTTGATGATCCTTGTGAGTCCCTTCCAACTCAGGCTATTCTATGATTCCATGATCCGTTGAGATTTCCAACTGCATTTATAGCAGTTCAGGAATAGGCTGTAGTGAATAATTGCGCAAGTGTCAATGTGTGTGGATATCTTATCATGAATAACCCAAGGACAGTTGAAGAAATTGGATGGTTGTGAATGAATGAGTGAAAGTACTGAGGTAAGATGGATGGCATTTTGTGTATATCTAAAAAGATACTGAGAACTAGATTCATCCTGTTTTTAAGATTTTTTTCATCCAAATTTTAAGGTCCTGACTGAAGTGCCTTGATTAGGAGCAAAATTGCTCCATGCTCCCTCTCTCCTCCATAGAGACAGGCACCTCCAGGAGGCTGTTCAGATCTTGTGAGGGAGCCTTATACCTTCATTCACCTTCTATTACATGTTATATATTGAGTATCCTAAAGGAGCTGCATTACAGATTACAAGTTGCACTGACAGTTCTTCATCTTACTATTCTTATTAGACAAAAATAGGAGACAGCAACTATTTTGTAAAAAGGCAGATCTCTGATTTTTATGGAAGAGTGCATTAGCATTCAGCCTTTACTACAGTAAAAACTTTCACTTACAAAGATTGTAGGAAAAAGTAGCTATTAACCTTCATGACCATAAATAATTAACCATGATAGCAGCTGTACTGAAGATCCATCTCTCAGTTAATATTTATCCAGACAGATAATACCTGAACTGACCAAAACCAAACACAAAACCCATAACACGCTGAAGTCAATCTGTCAAAATCTGCTTACTCCTGCAACCACATGAAACAGAACTGATTCTTTAAATAAGCAGCATTCTAAAATTATTTTTCACTTGTGAGCTAATTAAGATCTTACTGTTCTTAGAAGGCAGTTTGTTATTCAGAGTGTAAATTCTCTGGGGGTGCTACAGTGCAACACAAAGTTGGAACAGAAATTACAAGTGAAAGGAGTTGGGAGAAGAATCCAGAAAAGCAAGCCGATGTGAGTGTGGCCAGAAATCTGGCTAAAATAAAGCACTTCAGTAACATGTTCTCTTAATAGAAGTGCAGCAGGAGATCAGGAAGGACAGAAGCTAAGGAGGTGCAGGATACATGAGAGAAGATCAAGAGACTTCCCAAGAGTAAATGAGCACTTAAGGCTCAGTTTTGATCTTGAAATTTTTCAGTGCATACATATACATCCCCCAAAAGCACTTCCAAAAGGAAGGGGGACATTCTCAAGCTAGACAGCTGTAACTTCATAGTCTTCTAATTTCAACATGGTTTCATTTTTGTTTTTAATCCTAAGGTATAACTTTTGTTTAGGTTGTCAACACTGAAGGGATGTTTGGAAGCCTCCTTTGGAGTTAGGTTTGACTATTCTCCATCCCAACACTACACTTCCACTAACTGCAGACTGGCACAAAGCATACAACATTTTACGGACCTGCAGATTTACTAATCACTATTGCCTCACGGAGAAGTGCTGCCCTCATGCTTCAGTCTGAGGCAAAAGACAGGGCAGTGTGTGCAAGTTTTTTTCTGAAGCTCTTCTGAACCAAACTTTGGAAATAGAATAAATAAAGCTGTGAAAGAGCAGAAACAGTGAGAGAAATAATATCAGAAGGGAAAAAAAAAAAAGCCTGACTGAGGAAAGAAGATCAGAGAATACAGAAAGAGCCTGTCTGGAAAAAGCAGGCAGCCAAACGCTAGTAAATGTTGTCTTCAGTTCAGTTATTGTGCTAACATGGGAAAGCTTTATCCTCAGTGGCCTGTCTTTTCATGCTAGTTGTTTCTTCATTTGTGAGCAAACAGAGATACTATTCACCATAGAGATTTCTAAGTACTTGTTAACAAGCTCTGGAGATGAAATGTGGAAAGCAAGTTCTACATCTCAGAATTATTATTTGAAGCTGGCAGCGTTCTGGGGTAGGTATCACTGCATCCATTTTGATTGGCTTGCATCTGGAAAGTTTTCTTTGCAATCATAAAATGTGGACATGAAATTGTTGTTTTATCCATGACTAGCTCCTGAAGCACAAGATGACTCTGTCATGAGGGAATACAGCTAGCTTACTAAGCTGTCCCAGATAGGCCAAATGTGACTTACAGATCCAATAGATGCGAGTACTGAGTGATAAACAAAGGAGTTACAATAGTTATAAATCATATTTTTAATAGAATATTTGTTACTGAAAAGTTGCAGCAATATAAGATTTTAAGAAGAGCGTGCTTGGCCATGATTAATAGAGGGGTAATGCTCTCTGTGTGCTTCTGCTTTGGTGTTCAGCAAATACCTTGGAGCTTTTGTTTTGTTTTTCATACTCCCCAGGGCAGGCTATTCCAGGGTTGCTCAACAAATAACAGCTCAAATGCCTGTGCCTGAAAAAGGAATATGAGAACAAAGAAGATGAGAGGGAAAGAAGTAAAGAAAAGATGAGAATGGACATCGGCAGCTATTTCTAGATCTTTATACCAGGAACACAGACCCCCCTTCCCGGGAAGCAGAACATTTCAAAATGAGTTTGAAGGTGATCCTGGAAAATATACATGCAGAGCAATTCTGCAGTGGCAGCAGGGGGGATGGACTGGATGTGAACTTACAGGGTCTCTTCCATCTCCAGTTTCTATGAAAACAGTACCATTCTTTAGAAATATGGTAAATATTTAAAAAATCATAGGTACAAACTAAATAAAACATATTAAATAACAAGTTCAGCCAACTTAATCATGACTTTTCAACTTTTTAAACCAAGACAGCAGGGAGGAAGAAAGAACGGGCTTAAGATTTTTAGTCCTCTTTGTTTAAGGCTAATTCACATAGGACACACCTTCATGAGACTTGTTCAATAACATTTATGGAGCTGGGCTGGAGTTGTTGTTGGATTGTTCTCAGTCCACAGAGCTGCTGATTTTATCCAGTGCACACTGGGTGCTGTCTCTCTCTAGCAGCTTTTAATTCAGATTTTGCCTTGTTTATATTTCATTCCTAGCTGGACCAGTGGATATCATTTTGGGTCTTGTAATACCAGTCTACTCCTTTCAGCATTCAGTCATCCAGACGAAACTGCACCAAATGCTGATTCCTTTCGTCATTCCTGCACTGACCAAAACAACATCAACTGTCCTCCAAGAGCAAATCTGCTCCTCTGTAAGTGAGCCATGTGTTGCAAATACACAGACTTCATGGTCCTCAGCAGGGAAGAAGAATTTTTGACTTAAAAAACATAGAACTTGTTATTTGAGCATGTGGTGCATCCATAAAGTCTAGCTGCAGTGAGGGGACTTGTGTTCCATGGGACAGCCACTAGACAGTGATATAGCCACACTAACACAGCCAAAGCATGTCTGCTTCACTCCCTACTAATTACCCCAGTCCCTGTCTAGCATTTCCTTCACAGCCTAACAGCTCAAATTTTTTCTGAACTCCAGTCAAATCTCAGCTTGCACACGTTCCTTCTGAGTACTCATCATTCAGTCACAGCAGAGAGGAAGGCTTGAATCAAGCCTTTTCTGGTATAAAAACTCAAGATGAGGAGTATTCTGGGGTGGAGGGAGCCAGGAGTATGCCTTACCTTTGGTGCCCTGCTTGTGCAATGGAAGGAAGACCTCAGCCTTCTGGGTTGTCAGTCTTCAGGGTGTTGTCTCCAGACTATCAGTCCAGCTTCTTTTATCAGCACTGAAAACAAGTTAAGAAGAAGATGAGGCACAGTCATTCTTCCTATCACATACTTCCCTGAACTTGTGTAAGAGAACAAAACGAAGACAAGCCTGTTTTAGGCTGTATATGTATAATTCTCTTCAGCACATCAGGCCCTGGTCACAAGGCTCAGCCATTGGTAACGTGGCTCATATTTGGACTTCAGCTTCCAAGGAAGCTTCCAAGCTTCCAATACCTGTAGTATTGAGCTTCCATACCTGTAGAATTAAGCATACCTCTGGCAAGCACCAGTTGCATCATCAGCAAGCTTTGCCAGAATAAGCATTGGACTTTCCAGTTAGGCCATCTGACATTGCACCTTGCCATCTAGCCTTCACACCTCACTCCTAGCCCTTTCTTCTCCAGCCACATGCACACCCTTCATAAGAGGCACAGATAAGCAGGGAGAGGCTAACTTACAGGAGCACCAAGCCCATCCTAGTGCCAATACACCCTTCTGACTAGGTCCAGGTGATTCAGGCAGCCTTCCAAACCCTTTTGGAGAGCTGCCTCACTGCTGTACTTGAGAGCTGCAAGAGTTCTGTTTGGGAGGTCACATACATCTTTGTACAGAGCTTGCTAGTTAGAGATAGGGATGTATCTGTCCTCTTAACCATCTGTAGAGCTTCTGCAGGAAAATCCTTCTGGGGACCCATTTGTGGTATTATTTTGTCCTTCACACATTGTAGGGACCAGCATTGCAAGAACAAAATACCTATATGCAAAGAGCAACCCTCAGTACCCTGCTTTATAAGCTGACACCTGCCCTGTTCAAATCAACACACGACCTCACCACTCTCCATGCCTCTGTGGGACTCTGCTGCCTCATGGCATCTGCACATTCCTTACTCTGGCTACTCAACAGGAGATTAACTTGGAGACAAGAAAGTCATCCTTACAGCCAATGTAAGTTGTGTCTGCAATGTCATCCAACAGAGCCATCATCCCTGACCAGGGGCCATCAGAGGCATCATCAAAATAGTTGGCAACCTAACTGAACTTGTCCAACTGTGCCCTAAAGGAGAGTCCAAGAGACCCTATTTGCCTTAGTGCTGGGCAGAAGATGTGTTGCATGCATAAATCCACTGGTAGGTCTAGGTGACTACAGATGCTGCTCCAATCCATGGTCTCATCCAGCCATTCTCTTCAGCAGTTGCACACCTCTCTCCCAATGCACTCTCGCCTTTGAGCTTCTAAGGCACCCAGGCATCTGATGACATACAGTTGGAAACCTGACCAGCCCGTCAATTAATCAAAACCCTTGCAAGAGGAAAGTAGTTGTTTCTGAGGGTCTTTCTGTCCTTCTGAATTCTCTCCCTGTTCTGTGAGACACCCCTTGTTGTTTCCTGAAGAATCTCCACAATGACAACACAGGTGTCTTTCCACCACAAAGGACCCACTGCAAATTGACAGACTTGCTTGACAGTACAAACAGCCTTTGAGACCAAATCCTGAAGGCCACAGTGCAGTAGATGCGACCACACCACCTGGAAACCTTTGTCTTGTGCCACCTCAGCTTTTCTCTTAGGTCTGGTCTTCCAACTAAGCCTTTCCTGGCTTTCCCTTGTTTAACTACTTGTGGTGTTTCCAGGAAATACTCAAAGGTGTTTTTGACTGGTAGTTTTAAAGGAACAAACAGCTGCATATTCTCTGTAGTTCTTTGTATTCCTTTTCTCTTTACTCTCACATGTGCCTTTGAAGCAGAAGCGATCCTCAATATTTGGTGGTTTGCTTCTTTCAAAGGCATTGTATCACTGAGCTTCTAATGCTGTTTAGTATTATGATGAGATTACAATAAACAGAAAAATAATAAAAAGAATATACTTGGCTTTTGCCTGTTATTTTTATGATATATTTTAAGGGTATTTTGCATATAGCAAAGTCAGAGAGAAGCTGGGATATAATACCTAGCTCCCAAATCAAGTCAGTACTGAGGCTGGCTTGGAGCCAGAGTCTCTACTAAACATGGCAGCTTCATCTGCAAAGAGAGTGATAAGGACAAAAAGACAATCCACTGTCATAAGCACAGGACTCAAAATTTTAGTGCTTCTCTGGTCTAAGGAACTTATTCTTTCTTTTTCCTCTCACCTAATTTCAAATAAAAGGAAGCCATGTGAAACAGAACAAAGGACAGCATGGGTTTCAAAAGGACAGCGTGGGTAATTGTTCCTCTGGAATGCTATGTGTTTGGTTGGATAGACTGTTTCCTTGTTGAGAGAGATGTGGGTTCATATCTGCGAAAACACTCTAACTTGTGTAGCTAAGCTCTAGGAAGCAATGAGTCACCCAACAAGACTATGATGGGACCCTATGAGCTTGTCCAGCTGCTTGTCCATAGTCCCATTTTTAATGGTGAAAGCTTTTGCTCTGTTGCTACCATCATGGTGAAAGAAGCAATCACAAAATAAGAAAATGGCAGATAATGCGGAGCTGCAATTTATATCAAGTAATCCAGAAGTAAAACCTTCTCTTACATTGTTTCATATTTGATGTAACCATGCCTCAAATACCAGGCCAGAGAAAATCCATGGCATAATTTCCACCATTGGCTAAGTGGGGCTAGTGCAGCAATGAATACAGCAATATCTGTCTGACAGATTTTGTGGATGAAGTTCGGAAAAGTACCACAATCATTTTGTGACGTCTTGCCTGGATCCTTTCCCATTTTAAAGGTTTTGTTTTCTTCCATCATTTCTATCTCTGCCACATAACTACAGCTAGGTGTTTACTCCAAATAACCAACTTCCTCTTCTCCTCCAGTTTCTCCACAATCAGAGAACAGCCTTTAGAAAGTTTAGTTTTGTTGCCATGCTATGATGTAGTCCCAGAAAACGTGACTCCAAAAACTTGGTGTAGGAAGAAATCTCTAATGTTTCTTTTAAAAGAGTTTATTTTGATTTGGGATTCAAAACATTAACACTTTAGACTGCTGCCTGGAAGTGTTAGATTTGCTTGGGTCCCTAAAGAAAGAACGTTTAGTTTAACCTTAGTAAAGAATTCTCTGCATTTGCAAACCTTTTCTCTACAATCCCCTCCAATTAAGCATGATTAAGAGTGAAGGAAGATACTCATTCACCTTTGCAATCTGTAAAATAATTTTTTTTTTAATCTGGAAACTGGGGTCATTTCATTATGATTATACAATTATGCTGTAAAAACTCACAAGGATATTGACCTGTTTCTTAAAAAATCATTGTAATTCAGTAGAAATGGGAAAATAAATACAATCATTTATCAAAATTAACTCCTCAATTAACACAATGCTGTTTGAGAATCTAGGTGAGTTTAAGTACATTGGTAGTTCTGCAATAATACATGGACTAGTCATTTACTAAAGTTAGACCTTGTGAATCTCTTTCAGAAGTGAAGGTCTTGCATCATCTCTTCAGGGTGAAAAGTACTGTATGCTTTTAATATATTCTAAGTGTCACTCTCACCAGTACGTTGAAACTCTAACAACATTTTTGTTGTTATTATCTTGGGAAAATTGAAACTAAACTCTTGGAGCATATCCAGACCACTGGGGTTGGGCTGCAGAATGGCACCAGAATCTGAGTATAGAGCTATGTGCAGCATGTTTTCTTAAAAAAGTATTAGAGATAAGCTTCAGATATAAGCTTAAGAGATAAGCTTCAGATAGAAACTGTATAATGATCCCAAAAGTCAGTGTTGCTCTCAACCAATGTTGATCTTTGGATGTGAAAAGTAGTGTAATGTAAATGCTAGCAAATACTGATGAAAACATTTCTTTTTTTTGCATTTCATTTCTTAAGATCCAAATAAATTGTCCATTTGGGCAAATAAAGCAAATGTGAAATTATATATATGCGCACAACCACACAACACAGTACGAGCAGAGCTGAGGATTTTCTGCTTCGGAGATACAGGTCTTGTATCTTCTTTACTGCATCAGGTTCAAGTAACAGGGAGCAAATAAAGCAGAAGGTCGGAGTTTTTCAGTGTGAACTGGAAGACGACCCCGTTTCTCCCCTGTGGAAGACAGAGTGAGTGATGCTTTCCTTCCCCACAGCAATGTCCCTCCACAGGGTTGCAAGCTCGGGTGCCAGCCCGGCGAGTGCCGGTGCACGGGGAGCAGCCGGAGCCGCGCGGCACACGCACGGCAGCCGGCGCGTCGCTGCCCTGCGTGGAAAGCTGCCTGTCGCTCCGCGCAGCGCAGCCCAGCTGCAAAAACCTTTGCGAAGACGTGCTGAGGTACCCGCTTTTCCTATAACCCTACACCCCGCCGTGTGCGCGGTGCCGCGGCCGGAGTTCGCCGTGCCTGGGAGCGGGGCGCGCCCGGACGGGTCCCCGCGGCCGC
>VXAL01018404.1:105612-115884 GCA_013399475.1 Chauna torquata
GGCGGGACGAGGTGAGCGGGACGCGGGACAGGTGGGCGGGTGGGCGCCCGGCAGTGGGGCCGGGGCCGGGGCCGGGGCCGGGGCGGGCAGCGCTGCCGCCGGGACCAGCCCGCCCTTGCTGGGGGCTGGGGGCGCACGGGGAAGGGACGGGGCGCAACCCGCGGAGTCTGAACGGGCGGCAAGGCTCCGCGCCCGGGAGGGGGGACCCCGCAGTGCAGCGCCGGGGTTTGGCTTTGGGGGTGCAGAAACGTGGAGGAGCAGCGCGGTGGGGGGCGAGCCGGGGGCGACGGGGAGCGCGGGGCATCTCAGGCTGAGCCCGGCCGGCCGTGCCGGATGCAGACGTAACTCCTCGGGGGGACCCCTCCACCTCCCCTCCCCAAATCTTGGGCAGGGTGGCTCGTGATACAGCTACGATCAGGCAAAAGGAGAAATTGCCGTAGAGCTCAGAGGTGTTTTCTCTGGCTGAAGTTATCTAGAAACAATATTGAGGCAAAGAACGGTAATTCATAACAAAACTTTAAAGAGCAACAGGTTGTTTTACTGAAATCACACGCGCTGGGAAAAAATCACCTCGAGTGGTCCCAATAGAAAACAGCTAATAGCAATATCGTGTATACCGATTTATAAGTCTTGTTTGGGAGCTCCTAACACTTCTCAAAACTAATGTTACCATATGTCTGAAGAGATTTTCAGAAAAGTAATGAATCTTTCCTTAAAACCTTCATTTTGACTTCTGTGGGTACAGGATATGATCTTCAGAACTCCTTTGATACATTTAATCATTTGAATTGTTTCCTTTTTTACTGACGTTTTTCCTACTTGAAACAGAAGGTCCAATATGTGCAGATCTCCTGCTCACTATCAGATTCTGCCCCCACCCCCCCAAACCCATCTCTGTGTGCTAACTGTGCGATCCTAGTGCAAACTAGAATTAACCATGCTGGACAACCCAGGCTGGATTCACAGAAGAAAGGGAGATAATGGACCAGTAACCCTACATCTCGCAGCCATGCCCAGTGTGGTGCTACTCTTCAGTCACGGGTGTGGAGGAGAGTGGCTTTGCATCTGCATCCTTCCCTGATTTCCTCTTGGGGTTGTGTCTCTATCACAGTCAGGACTTTTTTGTTTCCTACTCGAGTTTCACCACCTGGTGTAAAAGTAAGGAGGATGTGCTGGGAGGGGCAAGGTCAGGGGAGTATTAGTGAGGAGTTGCTAAGGCTAATTCCCAGGCACTCTAGTGTCCCTGAAAGTGTTTATGCTAATAGTGGAAATTAGACTCCTTTACTTCTGTTCTTGACTTAGTCTGGGGCTGGGCAGCTGTGGACTCTTTTCCCTCTCTGTCCTGCCTTTCTCACCTCACCAAACTGCAGAACTTAGCTCTCATTTCAACAAGAAATGCAAGTTTCAGCCTGGGGACAGGATTCAGTTCTGTTCCCAGTGAATTCACTGAGGTTTGGTCATTGGTCTCAGTGTTGTGAAGTCTGGGTTCATAAATCTCTCCTAGTTGTGAGAGGGGAAAAAATATTATTAAGATGATTATTAAGAATATTTTTGGCAACGTTTACTGAGTGGTGATGAAGGGATCTAATGGCTGTTCAGACAAAACATTTGGAGTCACCTATGTAATTACGAGGGTGATCCCAACTATGTGCCCAAGCGTGTGTCAGATCTCATCACAATATTTGACACCAAACTGTCCCATCCTTAATTTCTCAGAGGCTAGTGATGGAATGGGTGGCATCCAGGCAAAATTTTGACATTGTTCTCAAAGTGGCAGTAGAGCAATATTGATAGAGAAGGTTGTACAGTTACTTCCCATGCTAAATTTTAAGGCTCAGAGGAAGATCCCAGGTCTGTCAGTCTGAAATCCTCTGCACTATTCTCAAAGAGCAGTGCTTTCTTGATATTAGATTAGCTTGTTACAATTATCTTCTGAAATATAAGCAAAAATGTCAAGTGAGACAGTAGCAGCTTTTCAGTAAGCTCCCATTCCATCTGCATGTGTACTGGTGGTTACAAACAACCTCTTCTGCATAAGTTGATAGGCTTTCTCGGTCACTTATTAACTGCAAGAGTGAGGAATGCTTTACCTGCACTAATTTTTGCCAAAGATTGTAAGAACATTATTGACGCTCAAGTAGACTGAGGAGGGCATTGACAGAGTGGTAGCTTTAGCGTCAAAATCTTCTCTTCTGGTGTATCAGGGCTAATTCCATATGACCACATGTTTTACTCAGTTGAGGAAGTTAGGATAGCTGAGCTGCCCAGCTCACAAAATATGAGATTGTAATCTCTTCATGTGTATGTGAAATGCAAGTGAGTGCAGTATGATCTAGTGACTTAATTCTAAAGATGATTCTGGAACCCATTCTGGGTTTGGTTGCTGACCTTGAGCAAATCATTTTCTTTCAGTTTTCTGGTTTCAAGATTGGGTTAAGGACAGCATTTTGTATGGGCTTGTTGGAAACGTCTCATTTAGAAACAGGGTTTTTTAAAGCACACTGGAATTTCCATGCCAAAAGCTCTGTATTGTTTTAAAGCCTAATTACAATATGGGAACATGAAAGCAAAGGGATTCAGAAGTTTCTGATCCTTTTTCCACCATTTTTGGGAGGTTTCAACTGACTGCTGTGGTGCATAGGGTCAGGCAACTGCTTCTCTGTTTTACAGTCTTCAGGTAGATCTTACAACCTGATCCCTTGTATCTGAAACTAGCTTTAGTGATCAAAATTGAATTTGGAATTGGAGGTAAAACTTCATGCTACTTAACTTGACACTTTCTAATCATCTATAGTTAGCTTGGGGCACTTGGCATTGGCATATTAACATATCTCTGCATACAGTGCATTGCACTGATGCTGAGTACTTTAGTGGACAAGATACCGAACAATGAGTGTGTGATAAGGGTATGGCAATTAGTAAGTGCCTGGGTTCTTATCTTTGTTTTTTGAAAAAGGTGTGGTTGGGGCAGGGGGGGGCTTTTTTCTTTTTCTTTTTCTTTTTTTTTTTTAAACACAGTTGTGACATTGTAGATGTAGTACTGCAGTATTCTGTTGTGCAGAGAGTGAGGGCCATTGTGCTGTGTCCTAAGTCTGGAGGTAGATTTGAACCATTGCTCCCCAGGACTTCTTGGAGTGCAAGTACTCATGGTTATTGTGGCACTTTGCAAGCTAACAGTGACCATTCCAACACCCACCGTGTCACTGCATTGCACTGGGAATGGGAATTTGTGGTGACTGATAAAAAGAGAAGAAAAAGAAACCAGAGAAAAGAAGGAAGGATGGGGAAGGAAAAATGGACAGGAGCAAGGGTGGCAGTAATTCTAGCAAAGCGAACATTTTCCAGTGAGCAATTCTGAATGTGATGTAAAAAATAACAACTGAAAGTTTTATTTTACTACACAGAGCCCAAATTCTTCCTTTGATCTCTGTATAAGATTCCTTTTGGCATCTGTGGGAGATCGATGGAAAGAGGGGAGTGTGTAGCCTTGCATTTATGATGCAGTCCATGGACAGTCATGAAATGAAATTTGGCCCTCTCCAGAAACGAATGCATAGCTAAGAAAGTACTCTGATGGTCCTGAAATAAATGCTAAAAATCAGTCTGTTCAGAGACATCACCAAAACAGTAGATAAGCTATCTGAATACACTGCTCATTGCAACTACAGTGTTGGCATCTGTTGAAATTAGCTATCTCTGCTACTGTCTGCAGGAATTCATTTTTATGCTTCATTTGTGTAACAGTGTACACAAATAGACTATTTTTGAGACTTTTACCAGGAGTCAGCATCTAGAAACACAGTTATCTCACTTTAAGAAAGTAGGAACACATTAAATGGCCNTGTTTCTGTTCTAAATAGTAGAAGTGATGTAGTCTCTAGGAACTGCAGTGACAACACTTGAATTGTTAGATAAAGATGATTAGTTCAAAATCTGAATCAATTTTCTGACCAGAGCTGATAAGCTGGAAGGCCACAGGAAAGCTGTACTTATATTTATATTTATATTTATTTATATTCAGGAGCCACCCAAAGCAAAGTAATTGTCACCATAAATCACCCCTGCTGTAAAAATCTCTCCCTGCTTACTGCCTTCAGTCTGCGAGTCCTTCAGGCACCATGATACTGCTCAGAGCACCGTGCTGGGTTTTGCAGGCAGTGGGGCTTGCTGTCACCATTACTTGTCNGGCACTTTGCAAGCTAACAGTGACCATTCCAACACCCACCTTGTCACTGCATTGCACTGGGAATGGGAATTTGTGGTGACTGATAAAAAGAGAAGAAAAAGAAACCAGAGAAAAGAAGGAAGGATGGGGAAGGAAAAATGGACAGGAGCAAGGGTGGCAGTAATTCTAGCAAAGCGAACATTTTCCAGTGAGCAATTCTGAATGTGATGTAAAAAATAACAACTGAAAGTTTTATTTTACTACACAGAGCCCAAATTCTTCCTTTGATCTCTGTATAAGATTCCTTTTGGCATCTGTGGGAGATCGATGGAAAGAGGGGAGTGTGTAGCCTTGCATTTATGATGCAGTCCATGGACAGTCATGAAATGAAATTTGGCCCTCTCCAGAAACGAATGCATAGCTAAGAAAGTACTCTGATGGTCCTGAAATAAATGCTAAAAATCAGTCTGTTCAGAGACATCACCAAAACAGTAGATAAGCTATCTGAATACACTGCTCATTGCAACTACAGTGTTGGCATCTGTTGAAATTAGCTATCTCTGCTACTGTCTGCAGGAATTCATTTTTATGCTTCATTTGTGTAACAGTGTACACAAATAGACTATTTTTGAGACTTTTACCAGGAGTCAGCATCTAGAAACACAGTTATCTCACTTTAAGAAAGTAGGAACACATTAAATGGCCTGTAATAAGAAACAATAAATTCTCTACAATACTTCCTTATATTACAGGATCTGTAAATTTTGGTTTATTATCAATTATTAGTTTAGATTATTAGTAAATTTTGCTAGTTACACTTACTACTTGAAAATAGCAATATATGAAGATTAAGTGATAGATAACAGATGCACCAACCACTCTGAACAAACCAAATATACAAGAATNTAGGAGGGCAATCAGCAACCAGAATACTCATCTATAGTATGCTCTGCAAACAGAAAAGAGAGCTGGTCCTTGTCATAAAGTGCTGAAATTGTCCCAGGCAGATTAGGTTAAGGAGATGAAAGACATTTCATCTTTTCATTTCCTGTCATCATCTTACGGCAGAGTTTAACAGATGCAGTCCTTTTCTCCAAGAAGTACTACATAACCTGTATTTTTTGCTTTCTGTTCTCTGTGCTTTGTTTTCATTTTGTAACATTGCTTGAAAAGGGGACAATCACTCCTCATTTCTGATTTTCCATCCTTTGGTTCACCAGTGGCCTGACATCATTAATTAAGCATTTGTTTGTGAAGTTACTTGTTTGAGAACTGTTCGTGCTAAAGGAGCACCACTAAACACAAGCTGTTGGAGGCATGTAATATCCTGGGGAGATTTTCTCCAGCCCCATTAGTCCTAGCTCTTCTAGTACCAACTGGAAGCATCAGCAGGAGATGGAGATGGGAGCAACTGACTGTCTCAGTGAATGTGCAACAGATCTGTGCCTCTTATACTGGCTTTTAGTGTCAAAGTGCACAGCAAACACAGGAGCTCTCCAGGAGCATTCACTCGTGGCTGTGTTCACGTGGTCCATTGCAGAAAAATCTCCGCAGAAGTAAGGCACAAAGAGAGCATGGGCTCTAGTGGTGATGCGGTTTACCAGTGAAGTTACAGATTTAGGACCAAGGCAGCAGATGTGTTGTTCATCCAGCCTTACTTAAATTCATCTTTGAGAAGCCTGAGATGATGTAAAGCTTGCAGACAGTTTCATCAGCACCCCTCCCTCTTCCCAAAATGATTCAGGATCCTTTAAAATACATAGTGAGTGTCATTTTAGATACACAGCAGTATGCTGCCTAGCCCACAGCTGCTGTGCCCTGGAAGGGCAAGGATCTTCCGTAGGTCCTGTGTTATGTCTGCCAGCATGGTGCAGTTCTCTCTGATACTCTAACAGGGCACTGTGTAGGCAGGTTTAAGTGTCCAAACCAGTGTGTCAATGGTTGGTGCTTGTGGGATTGCCTTTTTCTTCCCATCTTTTTCCACCTCTCACCTCATTGCTGTCCCTGGCACACACAATGCACATTTCTGCTCTGTTCTTTGGCCCCACTTGAGAATTGTGGGAAGCCACAATGTGGGTCCACATGTACCACACGCAGTCCTCTATGGTAGCTGTTTTCAAGGTGACATATTTAGCTGCATGCACAGGAAATTCTGGCTAACCCTGAGCAAGCCAGCTGTCCATGTTCTGCAATACTAAACCAGTTTTCAGATCTACCTCTTTCTTTGTTCACATTTTACAACGCTTTACACTTAGCCTTTGAGGAGGAATTTAACTAAACTGTACCCAGCCTACACCAAGCAGTACACTCTACACCATGCACTGTGGCAGCTGTACAGATGCCATTGTTTCTTCACAACGGTTTTGAAAGTATTTTGAATAATGGAAGTAGTTCCTTCCAGGAGACTTTGTATTGTAAAGACAACGGTCTGCTCAAAGGACAACTAATGTACCTCACATTTAAGTCCCACAAATACAGTGTGTCTTTCTGCATAGTCATATATTTTGCAAGACTGTCATATTCTTGCACAAATGATAAAATGTCAAACCCTGCTGATGAGTTTCCTCTATTCAGTAGCCTTCAGTCTAAGGAAAAGGCACGGATTTATAAACTGAGCTGTAATCCTAAATCTTCTACTGCCTGTGTTCATGGTTTCAGGCAACCTGCCTACAGTCCTTATCCTACCCTAGGGAGACAAGTGTAATTCTCCTGTTTTATGAATTAGAGATTGATGGGCTGGATCCAGTTAGCAAATGACAAACTGGGTATAAATTTGGTTTCCAAACAAGAGAAATAGTTTCCAACTGTTGCACCACAATGTCCTTTAAATGCATCACTCAGTGTGATAATATAGTCTAAAGCATTGTAATAAGGACACAAACATTAACAGCAACAGTGGTGTGTGAATGTATAGATGACTGTAAAGGCAGGAATTCTAGATATGATTTAGACATGTCTTTAATAAACACACTGATAACAGATTATGCTTCTTTTACTTCCCAGGATAGGGTTAGGTTGAGTAATTTTACCAGCTAGCTAAGGTAAACTGCTGCTTCCAATTCTCAGAAGGTATATTTGCACGTTTAATGGTCTCTGATGTGTCATGTCTATTTTCATGGACATTTGCATACCTAAGCCTCTGAAAGCAGCCATCAGCAGAAGGCTTTGCTTGATCTTAAGTAGAAGCCTTTGCCCTCCCTCCACTGTTAGATCAGAGCAAGTACATTGCATATGCTGCCTGGGAGCTTTCAGTTGAGAGCTTTTGAGTAGTGTCTCTCTATGCAGAGGTGCAGGAGGCATAGTGTCAATGTACTAGCTTGCCGAGATGAGATCTTGACCCTCCAGGGCTAGGCAGCACCTGGATGATACTTTGAGGGTGAAAAACTTCTGTGCCTGAAGAGGATAACGAATATCTCAAGAACCTTTGAGGGTCCAAGCTTTAGTTCCTCAGTATTAATAACTGCAATTGCTTCCTTTTCTGGACTGTGTCTGTAACATTTACCGTATTTCACTGTACTTTTGTAGTGAAGTTTTGGTCCACAACCATGAGAGCTAGAAGTCCTTAGTTTCAATTGGAAATTGAGATTCAAATGAAACCACATGGTTTCTGATCAACAAAGTCATACATACATTCTTGCTGAGTTTGTGCTCTGACCACAGATGTATCTGTAGCTCTGTGGTTGGAATCTCATACAGGCAGGATCTGTCAACATTTATTGGAAAGAACCAGAATGAAGCAGAGTAAGTTTTGGGGGTTATTTTGCTCTGGTTATTGTTGTTGCTTTCATAAAGTTTATTTAAGTTTTCAGTTGGTCAATTAAGTATTTTATGATGGAAGAGCAACAAAAATTGGACACAAGGTACTCTGAGTGGGAAGGAGTTCGATGCAGCCAGAAATACTGATACATACTGGTGAACATCGTAGATGAACTATATAGGGAGAAGAGGTACAGTGGTTCTTCTTTTCATTGAACACCTTCCATGAAGTGATAGGGCTGAAAGAACTTAGGTAGGGGCCTGGATCTAGCCATATTTCAGTACTTGTCAAACTGGAATTGCTCCAGTTGAATTCAGAAATGTCTGACGTTATATCTACAGTGCTGAAAAAGGTAGCTGGGCAGAGTATTGTGATGCTGCAGTTGTAACTCTAAAACCAGCAGTAGTGAGAGGTTCTGGAGCAGATGTGGAGTCCTGACAAGAAGCAGCAGTGGGGTGGGAGTTGAGGTAGGCACAGCACTGGCGCCGTCTGCTCTCTTACAGATCTGCCCAAGTGAAATGTGAAAAGAACTTTGTCCCTTTCATGGCTATGGGACTGCACAGGGTCACTGAGGTAAAACTAGGGACTGCAAGGCTGAGTGCTCCCCATCTGCTATTTGTGTAAGGAAGTCACGCTTTTCCTATCTAATACGTTGTTTCTTTCTCTCCTAATAAACTGTTCCTTGCTTTGTACATCAGCACATTGTTTGTAGGAATAGACTTATTGCCTCTCAGTGACTCTGAGGGATAACGCTTAGTTGCCATGATTCTAGGTGAGGACTTAAGCCGGTGATGGCTGCATTTGATGATATTTTTTAAGAACTTTTATGTTGGTGACAGTGACTGGCAAATGACACTAAAGATTCCTAAGACAGAAAATAAACAGCCTTAGTTTGGGTACTGACATACTGTCCTCTGAACGACATCTTGTGAGAATATTGACAAAGATTATTGTGGAACAGATTATTTTAATGCCACTATATCAAAGTAAAGTAAAGATTTTATTCTGAAATGACTTCTTTTTCCTGAAAGTTTTATAGTTTTGCCAAATTATATTTCCTATAAGCAATACTATGATATTGTTAGTGTTTGCAGTTTTTAAAGTGAAATTCTGTTCTGGGAGGTGATTTGTAGTAGTCCCATTTTCTTATTCAATACGTCTGTTGCCATATTTATCAAGTTGATATCTGCACTTACAAAAGACTAAAATAAATCTTGGGCACTGTGGTTTCTACTAACATTGCAAAACCAGCAGTGCTGACAGAACGATTTGTATCCTCACTCTTCATGTCCATTGCCTAGAGAATTACAGACTTTTAAGTGACAGTTGTACCAACAGATCGGAGGATATGGAAAAGCATAGGTGACATTGAGGGTGCAACTTGTTCCGATGACTTTTGGTTGCTGTTAACAATTTGCAGACTGGAAGGTAAGTTTGGAGTGACGAACATTAAAAACAATAACATCTTGTAAATTATGAAATGAGCACACTTGCACCCAGCACGTAGAATATTAAGATTTTGTTTTTATAGGCACTTTTTAAAACAGCCCTACATTATATGGCCTTGTCTGATAGCTCTACTTATAGTAAATCACAGCAAATTTAAATAGCTGCCTCAGAAATAAGAAAGTTTGGCTGAATTGGGCCAGAATTTGAACATACAATTCCAGACAGTAAAAACTGTTGACAATGGCTTGGCATCCAGGTATCGCCTTTCATCTAAAGATCTAAAAGAGCTTTTAAAAATGTATAATTACAGCATAATGGGTTTCCATTTTGCATCAAGGATTATTGAAATATAAAAAATATACAACCATCATTTTCAGATCTCTATTTTTGGGTACTCGTGTTCATATTATGCTTCATGTTATTGATCTAAATATGGGTTTAGATGGCAACTTGCATTCAAGTTTGAAAATGATCTGATTTCCAGGCCCAAAAATGAAAGAGGGAATTTTCCGTGAGTATATAAAACATTTAAAATCCTAATTTATTTTTTCCCCATCAGCATCTATGCTCTTAAATTGCTTTTGCGCTTTAAATAATTTGTCTCTACTTCAGCTTATAGTCACCAATTAACGTATTCCTATGATGCTTAAGCTAATATTGTGCCATCTTCTTCAGAAGCAAAGCAACTATTGAAGTTACTCAGGCAACATTACAGGAACAATAACTAGGAAGGAAAAAAGGACATAACTCTTGGTTAAGCATATAAGACAGCAGTGCCAGTGTGTACCTAACAATGCACATTTCCTCCTAGATGAAGTATTTTAGGTGAGCAAGAGTTCACATCCTGTTGGGGAAAGGGATAATGAGATATATACTTCTTAATTAAGGGAACACAGTTTCA
>VXAL01018404.1:117589-138343 GCA_013399475.1 Chauna torquata
TCTATGCTCTTAAATTGCTTTTGCGCTTTAAATAATTTGTCTCTACTTCAGCTTATAGTCACCAATTAACGTATTCCTATGATGCTTAAGCTAATATTGTGCCATCTTCTTCAGAAGCAAAGCAACTATTGAAGTTACTCAGGCAACATTACAGGAACAATAACTAGGAAGGAAAAAAGGACATAACTCTTGGTTAAGCATATAAGACAGCAGTGCCAGTGTGTACCTAACAATGCACATTTCCTCCTAGATGAAGTATTTTAGGTGAGCAAGAGTTCACATCCTGTTGGGGAAAGGGATAATGAGATATATACTTCTTAATTAAGGGAACACAGTTTCACTAATACAGCTGGCAATGGGGTTAGATAACTCATGGCTCTAATCTTTTCCTTTTGATACTGTGGACTGATGGAAATCAAAGCTGAACTCAGTGACCTAAGAGATCTCTCTGCTTTGCCTGTGTACTTTGTCCAGTTTAAATTTAAGTGCTCTCATGTTGATTTTTTGGCATGTTTCATCCAAAAAGATCGTGGACTACAGTTTTTAAATTAAGATGTTTTTAAAATTTAGAGACCTATCTCCTGAGTACCTGCCAGCTCCCTTAACATTTCCTGTACCTGGAGAAAATACCTGTGGGAGTTAAAGTTCACCTTCTCTCAATGGTCCTCAGTTCTCAAAAACCCTGTCAGAACCACAGGCAACTGGGTGATACACAGAGTGGTCCTGTAGCTCCACACATGGCATGCAGGGCTGGAGCTGGTCTCCCTGTTTGTTACCAGATTTGGGGAAATGCAAAGACAGCATAAAGCTATTTTTGTTTCACCCTGTCTGGCCTTATGCCAAGAACAGCTTGGAGAATCTGGGCATGACTTGTACAGCAACATTTACTTATGTGTAATTGTTTGCTGCAGCACATAGTCCCTCCTCAGTTAAATGTTTAACCTATGGGTTGTAACAGATGCCGAGATTCATTGCTTTCTACTATCTTTTTTTTTAATTAATAAAGTAATAAAATACTTTATACATGGATCCTGTAAATCTTGAAAAGGTAAAAAATAAATCTCTCTTCCACTGCTTACTTAGTTTGTAAAGCTTGTTGGAGTCCTGATATCTGTTTAACATGGTGCATGTTTGCAGTGCAACTTAAATGGTTTAGAATAATAGTTATACATAAAAAATATGCAGATTTCCTCACTGAACAAAATCCATAGCTGTATCAAATGACAAGTGTTGTCCTAGCTCTGACTCAGTATACCTCTACTTTTCCTAAATGCCTGAAGAAACAGAAAGATCTTGTGATTTCTCTTCAGACAGTGAAATGAACTCTGACCATTTCTGCATTCTCCAAGATGCTACCATGATACATACAAAATTATAATAACAGCTGCCTGATATGATATTATCCTAGGAATACTGTATGACTGCATAAATAAAGATCATATGATAATGCAAATCTCAACTAGCTGAAAAATCAAAAGGTCATTCTCATTCATTCTATATTGAGATGAAAAATGAAACAATGGACAAATAGAGCAGTACAAACTTTAGCTCGTGCTATGGAGCTGAGCTAGTTAATTCTTCAGCTCAGTTCTAGTTCAGGTGCCACCATGACTGAAGTTGTTTCAGCTCATTTAAACAAAAAGGCAAAATAATCATTCAGGTTCAGCTCAGATTTCAGGAAAAGCTCCTGCTCCTCCATCCTGGTTCCCAGGATGATTTAATCACACATAAGTAATTAGATTATTACCAATTGAATATAAGTAAAATTGATAGTAGATTCTGAAATTTTAATTAACTTTACATAGATTTAATATTTGTTCAGAAATTTTTATCAGGAATGAATTTCTCTGCAGTTCTTCATGGATTATTCACTATTCCATAATCTTTAAAATATTATTAGTTTAGAAATTAGAAAGTATATATACAACTGTTGGATCCTTTTAAGGTCAAGTGATATCAACAGAAAGAAACTTTCTCAAATGTTATTTGTCTGAACAGAGTTCGAACCAGATATGCTACTTCAACTTTGCCCCATCTGCATTTTGAGCATTTCAGTTATTATGAATGTTGTAAAAACCTGATATATAAAATAAAATTTTAAAAAGGCATTTAAAATATCTGTACATATAATAATCAAATGAATGCATTAAACTGAATTTGGTTTCAAAAGATACTTTAGAGATATGCCAGCTGGCACTGCAAGACTTAAATGACAGAGATTGAACTCTGTTTTCAAAAGTGACTCCAGGTCAGGCTTTTCAAGTCATTGGAGAGCTTATACTCTTCAGTGAGCAAAGAACACTTAGTTTTGTTTGGTTATCAAATTTTTGATCCTGAGTTATGAATTTCCTACAAAGCATATTAAAGACCTGATAAAAGATTTGCAGAAAACAGGTAAATTGGGAGCTACATAGATTATTGTGGAATAGGATGGCAAGTAAAGGGACTGGGACGCTCCTCCTCTCTCCTGAAATTCAAACTGTGTGTTCTTTTAATCTACCTCTTGGCTTTGGTACTGTGTATTTTTCTCACTCAGCCCTGGAATTTCCTATTGTCACACCTTTTCCATATTGGTAAGTTTGGTTCAGTCCTCTTGCTGTGTGGTCTGACCAGTGGCAGAGCATGTTTGAAGGTTCTTGCTCTGTAAGTGAGAGATATGTTCTTCAGTTTAAAAGCCCGGCTTCTGAGACTTCAGCTGGGGGTCTGAGCAGTTTGCCAGCTTGTCTGGGAGTGCTCATGAGCAAAATGGTAGGTTCTTATAGTCCTGTATGAACAGGGAAAAGAGAGATTGGAAGTATTTTTGATGATACTCCTCTGAAGGAGAAATAAGGGTAGGATTTGACAGAGAAAGTGCAATTATTTAAATCAAATCATGGAAACATACAAAAGTTGTATTGGGAAAGGGTTTTTTTGCAAATACACAGTACAGTTTTGGGTCAAAAAAAGGAAGACCCACTTCACAATTGAATGACAATAGTCTAAATTTTGAGTGGTTCGGTTTGTATGCAGGATGGCCCACTTCAAGTCTTTCAGCCAAGTAAGGGCCAAACAGAGATGGCTGATCTCCAGAAATTGTGTGTTGCAGACAAATGCCCATCTCTTCAATGGCTGTGGTTGTCCTGAGCAATGTATCTGACATTTTTGTCTTATAAATGGGAAAGGTCTTCGAAATATTCTGACCCAGAATGGAAAAATATCTTAAGTTCTGCCAGCATTCGCTACATGGGGATTTATTTTTATTTTCATTTTTATTTTTTTGACATAGCTTTGTTGTAGGGGTGGCTCTCTTGTGGCTTTGAAACTCTGAATGACACCTACACAGTAAATAAATACTTCTTGGACAGGTGTAAGCCAAACTCCTGCAGCTTTTCAGCAAGACTTCAGTTCTCAAGGGTGAGATTTTTAGACATAATTAGTATCTAAATATTTGATTAGGAACCTACTGGGCTTTTCAGATGTGTGTAATCATCTAGCTCTTTCTGGCTTCAGTTCCCAGGTCTGAGGACCCAGCTCTGGAGTGTCCATTGAAATGGCAAGTGATTGCAGTGTGTCATAAACAATTAGTATTTCTTTGATTAAACTGTAGTCCAATGTGTTCTCTCTCACTGAATCTCCAGTTCTTAGTTTCAGTTCATATTTTCATCTTCTACTGTTATCAAACATCGTAGCTGTGTTTATTCACCAACTCATTTTTTTAGAGTTGTGTCAGAAACAGGTCTACGTCAGAAAGTGTTCTGGCTTAGGGAAAGCCGTACTACCTGCAATGATTGATCCATTTCAATGTTTGTCAAATGCATTAATAGTAAAAAGTGTTTAAACAGATGCCTCTCTCAAGACCTGAACTTCTAAGGTGATGGATCTGTGTAACTATACAGGTTTGGCACCTGTATTCTTGCAAATGAGACATCAGAATTTACTCTAAAAACTGTGTTGTTTTAAAGCTGCAGGTAAAGCCAAATTTGCATTTTTTTACAGGGCTTGCATGATGCAAACTTCATCCAACATGGCTAGATCCCAGAAGACACAGCATAGGTGATATAGTCTTAGTAGTAAGGCCAAACCCAGGAACAGTAGATTGACAGGCAAAGACACGCTGTTTCACTGCTGGGTTTATGTGATGCTAAATACATAAAATACATTAAACATTTGAGTATAAATATATGGTTATAAACTATAAATTCAGAAATGTCAATCACACAGATATATATACAAGAACAGTGATGGTGTCTGATAGTTCTTGATAGAAGATATGGTGACAAACAAACATGGTAAGGACAACGGAGTTAAACATGACTTACCTTTGAAATAGGAAAAAGAATAGTTGAGCTCGCATTTCTGGATTTCAGCAGAGCATTCCTCATTTTTCATCTCCTAAGTACAGATTCAGCATTGTCTCTTCCTGATGGTCTTAACGTGCACAACAGTAGGTTCGGGGACACTTTCCCACCTCCATCCATCAGCCAGGATAGACAGAAAAAGCAGTACATAAAATTTAAGTACCAGAGAAAATTTATCAATCCAAGAATACAGCATGCTTACAAAAGTGATTTTGTTTTACAAAGTCATGATCAATAATCATAGCAATAAGAATATTCATTGCTAACAATGAAACTTACTGGTAGAAATATCAAGTCCTTTTGCATCAGTACTTAAACAACTTAAAACTGTTGAAGATGAAGATGGGACTTGAGGTGGGAGGTTAATCATCCCAGCTCAGTGTATCTTGTTCTGAAACAACCAGTGATGATTTCTGCTGAAGAGAGTATCCAGGCAAGTTATGTAGAGGTGTGGATCTATTTTTTCTGTGTGTATATAAATCTTGGTGCCCTTATGGGGAGTCTGATAACCAAAATAGCATGCTTTTATAATATTCCCCTCTTATTAATCTATCTCTAAGATAATAGGAAACTTTTCTGTCTCTCCAGAAATCCCTTTGTGGCTTCCTATAAACTCTGAAGACACTTGTTGCCCCTTGATACTGATGTTCCAGACAGAGCTATTAGTGCTGAGCCTCCAGACACAGAAATTGAATTTACAAGCTCATTGTTTAAAGGCTTCAAAGAGCTGAAGGGGTGGAGAGAGTCTGGCATGGAACAGTATACTTTTCCTGCTTTCACTTTTAAGAAATTAAATAAACATTTACAAATAAAATCATGAAAGCATTTTTTTTTAATTAGGTGTATAAGCATTAGCTGTTCATTATATCGTCCCACTTGCCTATTGTGGGGAAGAACCATTTGTCTTCCAAGAGTGAGGAGGCAAGACTTCATTTAGTGTTTATTAGGAAGTCTTGGATCCTTGGAGAGGAGCTATGAGAGGAGTATACAGTCATATTATCATAATATTATATATATAATAATAGCCTGTTCCTTTATTTTACTGAAAAACAATGATTCAATCTCAGCATACTCCATCCTCCACTGAAGAGGTAAAAGCGAATTGTTATTTATTTACTGGGTTGGGAAGCAGAGGTTTCTTTTGCTGCATCCAACATTACACAAGGAGTAAATGACTGAACAAGAAATAAAGCTGGCAAGAAATAGGGCATGTACAGTGAACACTGGAAACCTTACTGATGCAGTGTACCTCCTACTACTGTTTTCATAGCAATGTTTTTGTTGCTAATGCATTGAGCTCAGGAAGAGGTTATAAATGTCAATGTTAGTTTTGTGTTCTCCTTGCTTCCTTGCAAAAAGACCAATAGGGGGGTGTTTTTTTGTTTTTGAAATTGTTTCCTTCAGCTTTGCAAATATCAAGAGAGATGAGTATGCTGTCCTCTGAAGATTTAGCAGTAGTCTGCCTTGACATATATAATTAAAATGTGATTGTGCTGAGTCTTTAGCAAGGCTTTTTAACAATGTTTTCAGACATAATCAATTAAAAACAAACAAACAACAACAAAAAAAAGTTGACTATTTGATTAAAATTTGCTGCTCCCAATCACTTTCTAAATGTTTATTGCCTTGACTATTGTGATTGCACTTTTTCACTGACTGTCTGGTATTTTCATAGAGTTTTCTAGATTACAGAAATGCAGATTTGCTCAAATGCATTTCTGTGGTACATTTTAGGTCTCTCTTTTCAATAGTGGGAAGGGGGATTATGTGACTAATTTTTCCATTGACAGATTAATTTTAAGATTATTTCCCTTCACTTTTAATGCATTAGCTATTTTAGCTGACTACAGATCTGGTAGACTTGGGCATAGCAAAGGCACAGTCTGAGTATTGAATCTGTACACTTGAGAAGAAAATAGTACATCACTTTATTGAGAAGCCTCAGGAGGGTTAGAGAACGAGTTTTCTGGTGCAGCGTTTGCATTTCCCATTGTAAGTGTGGGTAGCTCTCTTAAAAGTGAACTATCAATGAAATGACCTCTTGCTAGTCTATATTTATTCTTCTTTTGAGGCTTTGTCTTTTTTCTATTCAGTTTGTAAGTCAAAACAAAATATCGCACCATTGCTAACACTGTGGGTTTAGCCTACTATCTGAAAATCAAGCTGGGCTTGTTCTGCTTCACTACAGTAGCACCCACAGCACAAGCACTCTGGATCTAGTATTTATCAGGGTTTTCTGTTTATGCTCAAGATGAGTATACATGTGACCCGGACTTCAACTTTTACAGTGCTGACGCTATAGGAAACACTTCCCTTGTCAGTAAATTGATATTTCAACACTAGTAGTTACAACAATTATAACTGGTGGCAACTTTTTTCACTGTTTTTCTGGTAATTTTTTACTCTAAGAGGGCTGCCTGAACAGCTGAAACATGACAGCTCTGCTGAGAAGTGAGTTAATTCCTCAACAGCCAAAGTGTAGATAATCTGCAGCATAATCCAGTGTTACATTGTTCTCATTTCATGGCAGTGACAAATCTGTGGCACACACTCTATATACATGTTGGCTTTCAAAAACATTTTATGCCCTGAGGAGCTTGCTGCAAAACTATCATGAGACATATAATATTACATGTACCCTTTGTTTACTCAAATAATATGCATGTCCTTTGCTCCACATATAATCACAATAAACAATGCTATGATTGCATCCCCTAAAGAAATAGCCCTTATTTTTTGAAGATCTTGTAAATTTATCAAATCTCTGGGTTTAAGTTTGTTGTTTGCATCTCTCTGTGGAAATCTAGGGAGATAAGAAAACAGTGACTTAGCTGCACTTGGGATTCTCGCCAGTGTTTGTGGGATGGAAAATTCCTTCCTAATTCCATATCTGACTTTAAATTTGACCCTCAGCATGTAAGCAAGATAGACCAACACACACACTTCAGAAAAAAAAAAAAGACCCTTTGTGTCCTAGCAGGACATTGGTGTAACTTTTCCAAGGTCCCACTCTTGCTGCTGATGATCAATGAAGCTTTGTCTTCCCTCAAGCATCCTAGACTGTGCGGGTAAATTGGGCATCAGAAAAAAGAGCTGTTCTCTACCTCCTGCAGGCTGTCAACAGAAACCTTGAAACATGAGACTTGGTTGTAGAGTTCATCTCAATGCAGAGCTACCAGAAAGATGAGAATATCGAGCACAGTTCAGAAAGCCACTAGTCCCCATGGGAGAGTTTACATATTCCAACATTAGTTATCATTTATATATGAAGATGGCATTCTTTGCTGCTAGCTTTTGTGTTCTTCTCAGTTTTTGACAAAACTAGTTTTATTTTGCTATCTAGATAACTAATTAAAAAATATTGAGTAGGTTCAGAATGTGACTGATCCCCAAGTGATCTCTTTAGAAATGACCCCACTCATTGATATAATCCCTTTAACAAAACCTTTGAGATTTCTCCATAAATTAGTTTTAAATCTCTCCATTAATTTTCGTTTATCCTTACTTATTTTTAGAAAGAATTCTAATTTTACTCATTTCATTATTGTATCCACATTGATATTGGGGTACAATGCCTGAAATTTCCTGGACATTCCTTCTTTAGTAGTTATTTAATACGTAGATAAATTTACTGTTCTCTGGCCCTTTGGAATTTTCCCCGTTTTCCATGAGATGTTCAGTATCAACACCAGTGGTTCGAAGAACTCTTCATTCAGTTTATGTAAGACTCCAGGCCTGTTGATTTGAAAACATTTAATTTTAGCAGATCTCATCTCACATCTCTTTTTATTACCTACAGTGGATTTTGTTGTGCTGACGTAATATGCGATGATACATTCTCCAGCTTTATTCCAAGGACAAAATGTTGTGCAAAGGACAAAATGTTTATTGTCTATTTCCGCCTTTTTTGGATTGTCATTTACAGTTTTATCATCCACATCTAGCAATGGGCTCATGGCCAGTCCCAAGCTTTTTCTAATGTTTATTAAAATATCTTTTTTCTCTTTACCTCTGTTAACTGTTAGTATTTCCTTGATTTTATTAAGTTCCTTCGTAAGTTCCCTGCATATTTTATCTTATAAATTGTTATTAACATGTACTTTCCCCTTTCTTCCATGCTGCAAATAAGTGAGTTTTACTATGTTTTATTGCCATCTTCTAACCCAGACAGTTTCTGGTTTAGTATAAATATTTTTGTGCTTAGAAGTGCATTTTTGGGCTGTGATTGGATAGGCTTAACACTTTATTTTACATTTCCCATTTGATTTTACACTGCCAGTCAACTGGGCTAAGAATAGTTCTAAACTTTGAAATTTTGTCCTGTTGAAAGTTCCAAGTCTGTTTTAGAACCAATTCTGTCACTGATTGCCACATTCTGCTTGCACATGGTGACTGTAGCCATACCACCATTATTAGTACCTAGGCAATTGCCAGTTCAAGACAAGCAGTTAAATCTTCTAGTCCATCAGAAACGCATCTGTGGCTGAGCTATTCTAGCTTTGATAGGGAAGCACTTGAATTACCATGGGAGCCCTGGAAAAACTAGCAGTCATTTTGCCACTGTGCATTTGAAAGGTACTGCACATACTTCTTAGCAAGAGCACGTCCCTGATGAGAGTTTATTTCAAGTTAGCAGTGAAATTGTAATAAGAAGGAAATCATAATACGAAGGAAATCTGGAGTTCAGTAAAAAGTCATTAGGAATAATTCCAGCAAAATTCCAAAAGGAAGCATGAGGGGTTGCGTGAAAATTCTCTCTTTTTTTTTTTTTTTTTGGTCCTACTGTCTGCTCATTCTTGCTGTCTGCTGTTTGCTGTTGGAATATTTATAGGGCAGTGCTGTAAAGAAGAGCACCAAAAATCACTCAGATTTCCAAAATGTCATCAAGTAAGATGCATTCTGAATTACAGCAGGGTTCCCTGGAGATTGTGTCCGCCAAACATCTATTCTTGGAAGTTTCAATACTAGACTGAACACAGTGTAGGGCACTATATTTTGTACCAGTTCCAGGGCAGAGAGGAAAAATGGATCTAGGTTGTCCTGTATATAGTGGCAAGTACAGCTTCCATGCACATTTTTGTTACTTCCATGCTATACAAGCATTCTGGGCTTCAGATTAAGGCTCCGTTATGAGATACTAAAGGGCTCTCTCTCAGAGAGAAAAGGGAGGGGAAAAAAGCCAGTTAAATTCCTGGGGTCTTGCTGGGGATTAGGAGAGTCCAAGATAAAGTGATCAGAAATGAGGGCTGTCCTTTTCACTACTAAGCACACTTCAGGTTTATCTTTGGGTGGAGGGGAAGACTGTTCATTCCTTGGTCTTAAACTTGTGTTGTTGCTGGAGAACAGGTCCCTAAATGAAGAGATGAGGCACCTTTTGAAACTTAAAAATGGGCAGTCTGTTGCCTCCCTCCAGTTCTTCTTCTGAGATTTCCTGAGGGCAGAGGTAGCATTTCCTTCTTTGGGGGGTTTATAGACTGCCATGAATAATCATAGGAGCTGCTCAAGACTGGGCAGGATGGTTCTCCTTTTGTAGGGAGCAAAAATTCTTCCAGGTGAGGGGAAAGTATGGCCAAGAAATGGTGAACAAACATCTGGTTTATGACAGGAGCTCGCAAAGGAGTCTGTATCCCGCACAGTGACTCTTGTCACCAGAATTGCCTTGTTTTCCCTCCCACGTAGCTAATAAAAACACCCATTGATTCCACCAGTGCTGAGAACCGTTCAGGGATAGAGTGAAACCCCATGGATGTGGGGGCTTGCACCTGTCAAACTGTTACTAGGAGTGAAATGCACATCAAAGTCTGGCCCTCTCCTGGCATGCTTTCATTTGCCATCGTGACAGCAATACCACCAGTCAGCATAATTCCTTGTTATAAACAAAGATATGCACTTAAATATCTAATCAAGGTAGGAAATATGTTTTTCTTTTCTTTTCTCTTTTCTTTTCTTTTCTTTTCTTTTCTTTTCTTTTCTTTTCTTTTCTTTTCTTTTCTTTTCTTTTCTTTTCTTTTCTTTTCTTTTCTTTTCTTTTCTTTTCTTTTCTTTTCTTTTCTTTTTTCTTTTTTCTTTTCTTTTCTTTTTCTTTTCTTTTCTTTTTCCACTTGCTTAAATAAGCACACCAGAGCCGTTTTTTATCACGCTCCTGCTCCTGCATTTTTCCAACCCAATTAGGCCATTACCAGGGCTAAATGAGGCATGGAGTCTCCAAAAGTCACACCGTTGTCCCGGAGATGAAGCGCGTATAGCTGCAGAGTTGGCAGGCAGGTGAGGTGGCTGGGGCTCATTGGAGTGTGACCCTAGCTGTTTTTGTGTTCCAGAAAGATCACCTTCAGAATGAGGCAGGGAGGGGGGAAGTCGATTTAAAATATTACTTAAAAAAAAGCATTGTGCTAACTATGGGTTGCCATGTTGAGGTCAAATGATGCAGCTGTGTTAGTTAGGGATGCACAGAGGAAGTGGGTGTTGTTGCAGTGCGCTCAAGTTCATATGGAGGATGTCCTCTGGCCCTGTGATGGGGGGCTCTGATGATCCTGGTTACCTCAGGCCTATGTAGTTTCTTCGGGTCAGGGTATTCAAGAGCCAGTCCTTTGGCAGGAGTGCCAGCTCACAGTTTATTGTCCACAACCTCTTTTTTTTGAACAGCATGGCAAAAAGGTCTTTGAAGACCATGAAAAGTGTCATCTATCTTCCAGGGGTTCTGGACATCAGCTTTCTGCTTGCTGGTCAAGAGCCCCCTCCCTGCCACAGCCTGCCCACAGGCCTGTAGTGCTCCTAGGCAATCCCACTGTGCTGGGGGACGATTGGTACTGCAGCAGCCAGGCTCCAGCTGAGGGCCTTTGGGTCATTCGTACTGTGTCAGCTTGTGTGGTAAAGCAGGACATTCTTCAGCTCTTTCCATGACATAAACCCCAGATTAACTTCTATTCCCAAGCTGCTGGGAATTTTTTGTGCTGGATATGGAAATGATGTGGAGGAGAGGGTCATCTGTCCTGCCCTGAAGCTCTGATAACTCTTGTCAATCTTTCTTCAATTATCAAGTGGAAAAACTTGTCTAACACAAAGTGAAAAAGGGCTCCATTAGGAAAGACAAGGAATGCAAAGCCTAGCAATTAGACTCATCAAAGACAAACTTGAGATCCCCTGTTCTATTTCAGAGAGGAGCTCTGACAGAAAGGATGGTAACTTTCTGTCCTATACTGTTTTAAGCACATGAGTTTTTGTGTGCTGAAAGAAAATCAACGCTTGCACTTTTATGCATTCCATTTTTGTACGAAGAGTTTTGCTTAGAATGCAGATTATTTTAGAAGGTGAATAGCTTTCCTTGTCCACACCTTCACCTCAGTTCTGCTGCCTTCCCTCACACTGAACAATACTTTAATTACCAGCTAAATCATATGAATCTTTTTGGAGAATATGGTAGTAGAATCAGAAGCAATACTGAATTCACCAGTTGAATAAATCTCGAAGTGAGGAAGGTACACTTCCTAGCCTCTTTTGGTTTAAAAGTATGATAACAGAACTGTTGAGATAAATGTACTCAAAAGAATCCCACATTTAAGCATTATTGGATATATTCTTCTGGATCTAGCTGCAGAGGTCTGAGATGTTACTCCCACATCAGTATGTTCTTCACCTCTGCAGTCTTCACAGCAAGAACCATGTTCCTAATCTGCTTCAGTCCCAAGTCTAGCCCATTTGGTTAATTTCACCTTCACAACAGTTTGAGCTAAGATGCCAGAATCTGCAGGAAACAGCTGAGGTAAAGGCTCATGATCTATCACAATGACTCTTTGGAGATCCTGATGACCTCTAATGGCAGTGCAATAAAAATTACAGGTGAGATTGTTATATCTTAGGTAACTGTGTCATCCAGGGAGAGTGATATGGAATTTCCAATTCAGGAATATCTCACAGGAATAAATATTTTGTTCACAGGAATTTGTGTCTCTCAGTTGTGGAGAGAATTGAAGCTTGAATAAATTTAAGATGTTGATTATTTTATTCTAGGATTGACTTTCAGGGTTGATTTTCACAAAATTGCTTAGGACATTAACCAACTGTTAACTAGTGGAGCTAGAAATGTTTCTTGAGATACTAATGCTATAACTGTCTAGCACAATATTGTTGAAGCAGATATCACTGGGTACTGCAGGATCTCATACCAAAGAGATCTCATACCAAATGGTATGAGATGCTTTGAATGCTGCTTTGAATACAGATGGCAATTTCTATCATCTTCATACATTACATCCTGTATGAGGATGATATAATTAGAACCCTATAGAAAACATGCATGTATAGGGTTCAAAATGAATTCTGTAAAAAAATCTATGCGGGATTATTGAAAAAAATATCTGAATTAGTCCCCCTCATCTTCTACAAATAATCATAGAAAGTTTGATTCATACAAACTTGTAAATAATATGGTGCATCCCTGGAAAGGGCAAGTGGAGCAATAGGAGAGAGCTCTGCTGGGTGCTTGCACATTGCTGCTTCGGCTTTGCTACTGCCAGTACTGACTGCATGTCCTGGGTCTGCGTTATCATCTCATTGACATCTTTAGCAGGGAAGTGCAGCCCCACAGGCACAGCCAGCATTTCTTAGGTGAATAACATAGTAATAGATGATAAACAAGTCCTTGCATATCACATTGATCTTCCTGAGCAATGCACAGGAAAATAAGGGTCATTGGTCCTATTCAGGGATCAGTGTATTGTGTACAATATTGTATTCCACCCTGTGCTACTGCTGCCATGACATGCCAGCACAAGCCTGTTCTGCAGGGACCAGTCAGCAAAACCTGCAGTTCAGTCCCTGTAGGACCAGAGCAGGACATACACCTGTCTGTGCCAGTTACTCACCTCCCCTCATGCCTGCATTTCTACTCTTGATTTTCTTCTCTGCCATTCACTGATTCATGTTTAGTGAATTTCATGGATTCAGCAGAAGTTCTGTCCTTGTTGGAGTTCAGCATTTCTCATGAGCTTATGAAGACTCTCTGTATATTGAACTTATTTTCCTTCTCTGGTGATCTTGTAGATCCCTATTCACCCCGTCTTCTTTAACAGGAAGAGGATACACATAGTATACAGGCAAAAGAAATACAAAAATAGGGAAGAGTTTTTTGCTATTGGAATGAAAGGAGAGAGAAGAAAGCTGGAGAAGGAATAATTATTCAGTTTAGAAAAACATAAAGAAGGTAAAATGGGCAATGGAAAAATGAAAAAAAAAAAAAAGAAAAAAGACATCCTGGGACAGTAGAGAACTAGAAATGTAAAAGAAAGTGTAGCGGAAAAAAAAAATCTAAAAGGATTTATTAATAAGTCATGCTGGACAAAGAAAAATTAAAACATCCAACTCAAAGAGTTTATTTGTTTTCAATAAGAGCATAAATGAAAATGGAGGAGCCAGCCAGGGGCTACTTTAGCTTCTGATTCAGCAAACCACTAAAGTACATGGTAAGCTTTTAGAATCTACTAAATTTCATTAAAGTCAATCTCACTAAAGTCAAGCACATACTTAAGTGTTTTTTCTGAATTGGATTTATGTTGAAATTGGCTCAGAATTACAGTTGTCCTTATTGTTTGGTTCACTGAGGATTCTGCAGGGAAAAAAATGGGATCAAATAAAGTTTATTGCTTCAGACTCAGAGATTTTTTAAAAATCAAGTAAAATTAAAGGAAATTACTCGGCAAAATATGTTTCTCCCTTGCAAGCAATTTGACAAAGTTGAATTGGGAAAAATGTTCAGTTCTCAAATCTGATTTTTTTTTTCCTAGAGTAAAGTCTGAATAAACATTGACTCATCTGATATTCAGGTTTACATTTTATTTGACATTTGTCAGTTTGATATGGAGGAATTAATTGTTGCAACGAATTTCTGAAATAATTTCTAGCCACTCTTACAAGTTGGGAAGACAAGCCCCAGAAAAGGAAAGTGATTGGCATAAAGCCAGGAGAAAGAAGCAGGTATCATGTCAAGGACCCATGCCCATGCCACCTCTGGGAAAACATCACTTTTAACAAAACCATACCAGGTTGTTTTCAGAAATCTGTTATCCTACTTTATTTAAAAGCTGCACTTCACAGATGGACTGACATTTGTAGTGGCTTGCAACTAATATCAATGTATCACAGAAGGTTTTGGAAATAATTTTGCTGATACAACCCAGACTCTTCTCATATTTATTTACATGGCCCACGTTTATTTGCTCCTGCTATTTTGTAAAATAATGATCAAAAACTGGTTGATTAACTCAGAAACATACAGAAAGATACTGAAGTTTTTCCTTATTCTAGTGTGCTTATTCTATTATTGCATGTTCCCTGACATTTTAGCTTGCTAACCAGAATATCTTACACTGGTCAGTCAGAAAATGTGAGCTCTCTTTTGAATGACACTGCACTACATCGTGTAATTCTAACTACTTTCAGACAACTAACTACTTTGGCATCTCCTCCACCACTCTACGGTTCTTTCCTGCCTCACGATATAGCATAGAAAGGAAACTGCTTAAAATGGCCTAATCCTCGTGACCAGTCCTTCTAACTTGTTATTTTCTAAGCAGAAAAAGGACAGAAAAAAATGAAACACAGATGTAGGATACAGAGCATTCAAAATTTGATAACAAGGATAGTTCGTTCTTATTCTCTCTAAGACAGACTAAAGCAGCACAGTTTCAGAAATTACTTTCTTGGATTGGCATTTGTTGGTATGCAGGAATTGAGCTGAAGCCTCTTTTCATTTTCTTGTAGAGAAGAGCATCTTTAGAAATGCCCTGATGCAAAGTGCATAACACAACTGTATTTTTTACAGTCATGCCTAGCAAGGAAGAATGACTGTGCTAGAGGGATTGATCCCACTTCTCAACCCCAGAGATGTTTCTTGTAGGAGAAGAAGATAGACTAAGAGCTGGGAAAGATGGAGAAACTTCCCTGTTGCCTGTTTAGGGTTGTTCTGTGGGGCAGTGGTGGACATTTTTCTGTGGGCTGTGAACACAACACCCTTTTTACACTTCTGTATTTTCTAAGGACAACCCTAGTAAAGCTATTAACCCTGCAAATTAGGAATTAAGAACAACTCAGTTGGGTGACACTTGCTGGCAAAGCTTCTACATTGGATGTAGGAGAACAGGCTTCCTTGAGATGCAGAAATGTATATATAATATTCAGGAATGTAAGGAACCCTGAAAGGCACACAGGTTGAATGCCTGACTGTTTCACCTGCAGGCAAAAGTCTGAACTAATCAAACTTTGCAAAGAACATGCAGTGCCATCCCACAAGGATGAAAAGTGTCCTCATTCTGCAGAGTACCCCTCAGGCTTGCTTTTTCCATCTGTCCAGGATGGTCTAGTCACCTCCCAAAAATATGAGGTGAGGTAACAGAGATATCACTGGAATGCACACTCTTTAGCATGGTTGGTGGGACTATCTTTAGAAAAAAGAAAAGTTAGAGAAATCAATATCATTATAAAAAAAAAAAATGATACCTTAGTAAAATATTTCACCTCCCATTTTATGGTAACTGTTAAGGGTCCCAATCTCCCCTGTAAATGCAGACAAAAATAGTTCAAATTACCTATGAACCTTAGACTGGTATAGTATCTAAGTTATATTTTCATCCACTTTAAACAGTTTACAAGACGGTAGGTTTTTAACAGGAAGGATAGGAAACAACCCAGTGAGTAAACCATGACAAGGCAAGATCAGTCTCAAATGCAGAGGGGCAAAAGAGGACAGCTTTAAGATGTAGACTAGATGAATTCCCTGGTACCTAAAATCTCTAAATCTGAGATTGCTTGAGGGCCCAATGCAGCTCCCAGTATAAATTAGTGTAGCCAATAACTGGTTGTTTTATGGCAACTTCCCAAAAGGCTGGAGATGGGCTGCTGTGCACTAGCTGTGCACTAGCCCTGCAGTTGTGCCATGGCTGGTGGGTGGTGATGTAGTTCCTCTGCGTTTTGTAGCAGTTTATTAAGCAACCTAAAGAATTTGTCACATGTTGGTTCTTGTCTAGTCATTTCCCAGTGAACACTGGGGGCACAGCAGAATGCTTTGTTTGATAGAATGCCTTGACATCCTCACTCATTCCCTTTTATGTATACACACACACACACACTTTTGCTATGATTGTACTGAAAAAGGCAGCGGAGTGGAAAGATGAAAAGTTGCAGAATTGTCTTATTCCCTTCTGGAGTTTGTTTCAGATATATGTGGTATGTCTTGCAGAAATGAGGTTTAGCTTTTATTGTAGAAAATTCTTACCCTTCAGAGGAATAAAAAGTCATGCCCATGAGGCCCTTGGAGTTGCTTCTCAGGCTAGCCTGCTACCCTGCCTGTGTAAAAATGGCTTCGAAGACATATGTCACCCTCCACATAGACTTCCACCATGCCCTTGCTGTTCAGAAACCACTTACAGACCCATGTCTGCTAACATCCAATGGCTGAGCATTCAATGCTCTCAGCTAAAAGCTAAAATACCTGTCTAAGGTATTTTCTGTTACGACTTTGGTTTTTGTTTTTTTGCTTCCCACTATCAGCAAACACAGAATTGTTTCTACAAAGGGATATCAGTTCCCAGGACATAAATCACACTAATCAGAGATTTTGAACAAGCCATTGGTGGTATGCAAGTTGTTTCAAAAATGTTACGTGAATCCCCAAATCAGGTGCAGTCCTGATGGAAAGGTGGTTGCTATAAAGCCAGCTGTATTGCTTGGCATGGGATCATGCCCTCTTTATGAGCCAGCAAAGTGGCAGGGAGATCAGAGGTCTCATAATCCCCCCAACTAAAGCCACACGTGGTAAATGCTGCCTGAAGGGCTGAGCAGGTCTGGGTTTTTACCTGTTTATGCAAGAGCCAAGAGCTGATGTTCTTTTGACTCCCATTGCTGCCACCAAATTTGTTTGAGACTCCTTGAAACAAAGCGTTCTGGTTAGACCTGGCTGTCTTTTTCTGTATCTGCATGTCCCCAGAGGCTCACACATCAGTCTCTAATAGTTTAGGCTTCCTTGTTCTCAAATGGCTCTGCTGAGCACAGTATCGACAGTGATGCCCTAGGCACATTTCTCCCACTCTGCCATTTAGTAGTGCTGAACACAGATCAGACTGTGACTCCACACCCTTTATTATTATTTATTATTTGGACACCAATACATGAGTTTAGAGGTAAAGGAAAACTAGTGATATGACTGTTACATGAAAATAATGCTATAGATAGGAAAACTGTGTAAACTTATGCCTAGCAGAAGGTAACCCACTGACAGACTTCAGTGCTGGGCATATCCGATGTAGCAGAATTCAATGTGATACAATTGCCTGTTTTACTATATACTTTTTATATTTAGTTTATCTTGAATTGAGAATGTTAGTTTAGGGCAAGTGCTTAGGTTTTTCATGGCCAACTTAAACATGTTCTTAAGCCTACTTTCCTTCTGTGGGCTATCCCTCCCTGCGCTAAGACTATGTATTGGTTTTGTTGTTTGTTTGTTAGTTTGTTTGTTTTTCATTTTACCTGGCCATGTCTTGTTATTTATGAGTTTCAGCAGCTTCTTCAGTATCATGGCGGATTGGTATGAAATATTTTTGACCTCCTTTTAGCTTCTCTAATGCCAAGTGGGACTGCGATTTATCTTTTTTAACATACATTTTCAGTAATATAATAGGATATTAGCATTCTGATTCCTGCCAACAAAGTTCCAGCTACACCAGATAGCACCCCCTTAAGCTAATAGCGGAGCATGGAAATACTGTCCTGGAGATCCTGTGCTGATGGTCTTGATGATTTCATAAAGCCTCATTCTGCTAGAAGCAAAACTTCTAGCATTTATGTTTTGTATTTAGTTTGAAACCAAATGTGTAGGTAGTGTTTTTAAAATGAAATCATTATTCTAGGTCTGAATTTTGCTTTACACTCCCTTTGCCTCTGAACTTTTCTGAGGCTGAGATTCTGTTTCTGAATCATGCCACTTTACCAGACAAAAATCTCTCTATTTTAAGGGGAGGTAAGAATTGTCGCTTTTGGCATTGGTAACAATTGTTTTATTTTCACCTAACACTTGCCTTCTTTAAGGACAGAACAGTTTAGTTCCATGGAGTGAGTTCAAACACAGCTCTTCTGTTGGAGCACACTAGCAGACTGGTTTTGATTGCATCTTTGATGCGCTCATTCCTCATTTTGACCAAACAGGTGCAAGAAGGCTGTGCTAATGCCTGCCCTGGCGACATATATGAACAATTTACTTTTTCGCATACTATCACGATACCTCAGAACTAGACGTCTCAGTACTATGAAGTTTTGTGTCCCATGACCATCGTCCATTTTTGCACAGAATGCCCTCCTTCAGCTGTCTTCAGCAATGAGATTGGACACAAACTTGACCGCATATATCCTCACTGATCTCCGTTTTACCTGAACCTCTTCCATGTCTGTTAAGATCAGGCATGTTGCTCAAGACTTCAACCTTACCATGATCTAATTGTCTGCCTTGCATTAAGAGAATTTCAAGGTACAGCAAGATATCTGCTGAGGAGTTTCTGCCACTTTAGAAAATTACAGCTATCCATTAGAATAAGGCTTAATGAATCCCATATTTAAAAGCCACAAAACAAAAAATAATAGATCAGTCTAGCACCTGCATTACACAAGGTATAGCTCTTCTGCCATTAGTTATTAATCAGATGCATGGCTCCTGGCTGAGCTGTGCTGGACCTTCTAGAAAGGTAAAGAAGCTCTGAAACTTCAACAAGCAAAAGCTGAAAAGGGAGTACTCAAGCATTTTCTGACAAAAGAGCATTTCCTCAGAAAACAATGATTTGCCAAAAGCAAGAAAATGGCAGTCTCCTGGTGGGTGCCGTGCTTTGCTGAAATGCAGCTGGAGTTCTCACAAGCTTTTGCTTCATGCCCAACAGGACCCCAGTGGGTGAGTGAGCAGCTCTGCTCCTCCAAACCAACTGGCACCACAGCTCTGAGACAATCTCACCTGCAGGCTGTGCTTGCCATGGGGCACCCCGGCATCCCAGGGGCAGGGCAGACTGCCTAAGCAGGCCTGTGTGGCATTCTAGGGTCTTTTGGGGTCTGCGGGACTGGGACAGACCTATTGCCAAGGGACATGGCCAGGACCAGGAGTCTTCCTCAGCTCCACAGCTCCCTGCTGTAAAAAGGTCCTGAAAGCCCAGAAGACTCAGCTGAGCTTGAGCATGTTGGTTCCTTGTTGGCAACCTTGCAGCACCCAGGTTGATCACATGCTGTTTAGCAAGTTCTACCTTTGTTCTGAATGGGAGGGAAAAGCTTCTGAAAGATAAGTATTTCTTGTGAAATTTCAAGGCCTTGTGGATATTCACAGGCTCAGCTTTGACTTGTGTTCAGCTGATGATCTACCATAAGTTAACAACGTTATGCTGTTCCAAAAAAGACAAGTGCCATGCTGAGATGTATAAACAGAGCTGTAGCCTGCAAGACACATGAAGTAATCCTACCACTCTGCTCAGCTCTGGTAAGGGCCCAACAAGAACACTGTGTTCATTTCTGGGCACTGGTCTGCACTAAATATGGAGACGCACTGGAGGGAGTACAAAGGAACGAAACAAGAATAATCTGAGTCCAGAAAAGTATCATTTGTGGGAAAATAAATAAATAAATACAGTTTGCTTGGAGGGGAGAGAGAGAGAGAGAGAATAAGGGGAGGGGAATTCAAATTCCAAATAGGTGATTGTGATGAGGGAGACACTAATAGATATGAAAAGATGATAGGCTTAAGCCGCAACAAAAAGCATTCAAGTTAGATGTGAGGAAACATTTGTATTGGTAAAAGTAGAGGACGCATTGGAGTAGGTTGCCTTGGGAGTCTGACACACCTCCTTCCTTGTAAGGCTTTAGACAACATATGTTGGGAATGGTACAAGTGTTGCTGAGCCCATCCTGGGCTAAGGGACAGGCTGCATAACCCCTTGACATCCTTTCCTACTCTGTTATTTTATGAACTTGAGCAGCTGCTGTTTAAAGTTGTGGTTAGTTCCTGTTTGATTAAGTAGCAATACATACTATGAATGTGCCATTCAGCTTCTTTTTAAACAAAGAACAAATTGAACATTTCTGACTTTTCTGCATGATTCCTGACAACTAGATTCAACTAGCAAAACAGTGCCAATTGCTGCAAAACTTTCAAATACCTGCACCTGTCCTAGGGTACCTTTTCTTCTCCTTCAGGTACTGTTTCTGCCATGACAGAAACAGTCTCCTGTTTCTTTGTTTCTTCAACAGTTTCTAGTCTCCTGCTGTTCCTGCAGCCACTTGAAGTTTCTCCACTGAAGCTTAGGTGAGATAGTTGCTACTTTACTTCCACTTCCAAGAGTTCAAAATCAAAACAGAAAAAAAAAACTTAGTTAAGGTATACTGGGGGGGGGGGGGGGGTGTT
>VXAL01018404.1:138352-191981 GCA_013399475.1 Chauna torquata
TGTTAAAAATAGGCCGCTGTCCTAAAACATTGAAATGAAAATACTTTTTAAAATATTTTTCCTACAAAAGAAATCTCATGGGATTACATTATTATATGCTAAATATATGTACAGGAGAAAATGTTTTCTACATTGAAGCACATATAATCAAAGTATTTACATGCTAATACTAAATAATGTTTTAAATGTAAAACTATTTACAAAGGAAAGAAAATAGTAACAAAGCTTCTTTCTAAATTTAGTTGCTTGTTAATTTAATCTATTTAATTTATTAGCTGAAAACTGCAGGAGCACAGTAATTTTTTCTATTAGTAGTACAATTTCCACCTGTATTTTGCTAAGTTTTTATGTCTTCAGGCATGCGTTAGCAGGTAATTCAATCTTTCACTGCCTAACACTTTCCTTTAATAAGGAAGAGGCCCATAATCTTAATCCAATTATAGAAAACAGAACTAAAGGAAGATTTGCTGCAACAAAAGATGATCCTAGAGGATATTAGCTCTTGGTTCTGGCACCAAGCAAATAGCTGCTCATCACAAAATCAGTATCTTCACTTTTTTTCAACCTCAGGCACGGAGAGCACTTGAAAGGAGCTGGGAGACTTGTGTCATATTAAATGAGTTGAAGATACCTGATGTCCCAACTACAGGAGGTATTTAGTTATGGACAGTTGTAAATTTTGACATGGTGAGATTTACAAGGAGCTGGGCGTACACTTAGGTTTGTTTTTTGTTTGTTTGTTTGTTTGTTTTGATATCTTACAGGGCATCTGCATCCTTTTTACCAGTTTATCTTTGTACATCTGTGTCTCAGTTCGCTGCCACAGGGATGTGATTTATACATACACAGCCCATCACAGACAGAACCTGTGATACTATTTCAGTTCTGTGTCCCATTCCTGAGAATAGGTAGTTCCAAATTATTCAGGGGGATGCCAAGTATTACCCTATACCATGAATGAGTAACTTTGTTCTCATTGTCTAATTCCTTGTCATTCTCTTGAATGACATCTTGGAGTACCAAGTTCTATAAATACTATTTTAAAATTAACCCTTTTTTATCAGTTTAGATCTGTTACCTTTCAGCTTTGTCTGCTGCAAGGAAAGAGAAATAAGAACATGAATTCACTTTTCCTGCATTTAATACTTCAGGCATGTACTGTCAGGTGGCAAAGAGATTCCTAAATATTTAGTAGCATCAGCTGAAACCCCTCCACAGCATCCCAGCAAACTAAATTACACTGCCTGTCTGTTCATGATGAAAACTCTTTCCTTTTTCATAAGCAAAGAACCCCAAAGGTAAAAGAAAGCTTTATTAAAGGGAAAACAGAAAACTGGGAAAAACAGAGTAATAAATCAGCAAGCTATGGTCTTGAGCTCACCCTCTTCCCACAGCAGATGTGGAAGCCATTGATCCTGTCCCACTTTGGCAGAGTCCTGCGCACAGTGTCCCCTGAAGAAGCCTGCGGACCCCCAGCTCTCTTTGCCAGCTGGAAGGGAAGAAAACGAAGGGATGCCCTAGGCTAAATAGCATCAGTCAGACCATCCCATCTCTTTGCAATCACCTTAAGAAATTATTGCTCCCTGCTTCAAACATCTCGCCTCTAAGTACTGGGTCTGTACAGCCTCATTGGTGCTGGTCCTCACCTCAGTATGCTATATCAGCCTTTTTTCCTTTTTTTTTTTTTTTGACTATGGAAGAAATGCGAATTCAAATGACTCTTCTTCTTGTTTCCCTTTCCCAGGACTCCCCTCTGTTCTCGTGGAAAGCTACATTGCTGGCTGGGGTGACTCCTCAGTCCCCTCAGCCCTGGAGTGATGCCCCAGCCTGCCCTTAGTCTGGGTACAGCATGTTTCGTCCATTCCTTACTAAAAGTGATGAGCGGTATTTCTTTCATACTAGCCTCAAAACTGGCGATATTTTAACAAGTGTGCTCAACATTATCACGACTGCTGTGCCAGTGATGCCGGCTCCTCTGGTCCTCCTCAATCTCTAACATATGCTGGCAGAGTGTTCCCTATAGACAGTGGCCTCTCACTAAAGCTCCAGCTTGCTCCTCTTTCCTTTGCCCACAAGTGTCAACGAGGAGCTCTTGCTGATTAACTTAGGCTCCATGTACTGCCCATCATTTCAGATCTTTTCTGTTCCCCTCTTTCCTTCATGTGCTTTCTTAAACAGTGCCAGATTTTCTAACCATGAAATCTGTCCTGGACACACAACTTTTTCACTGGCTTTCAGAGTTGCTTTCATATGTGCTATATTCTACATTGGGACAGGGGTATCTGAACTATCTGCAAGCATATTTAAATTGATTTCAATAATATTGTCGTGTTACTTCCCAGTTTTTAATTTCACTGTGCTACCCAGAAGAGCATTTTACAAACTTTTTGGCTGCTATTACTTACAGAACAGAATCACAATTTCTTACTGAACTGTCCAGAAGAGGTCCCAATTTTGGCCTATTGCTACTGATCTTCTTGTGCCTGCTCCTTCTAGAACATGCACAGAAGCTAATCAAAATCAGTATAAAAATATTGGTGGGAGCTTCTAAGAACAGAAGCTCCCAGCATAGCTTTTTGTGCCTGTGCCAGACAGTAATGGTGGTTAAGCAAGAGCTCTGTCTACCCAGATGTGTCATATCAACGAAGCAGGCAGGCAGCTGCTCCAAAGGCAAAGCATTATGCTCCACTGGGATGTGCCACACACACTGGGACTGGCTGAACCAGAACTCCTGTGATAGATCTCATTTGTCTGCCCCAGTCTCTCAAAGATCGTTTACAGGCCCCAGAGCAATTTGTGAGGTCTCTACCCACCCTTGGACATGGTTGGATAGTAGACTGTAAACCAGGCAAAGTGGTTCAACTAGGGAGCATGCCATTCTCTTTCTCAGGGACCCCATGCTATCAGCTCACCCACTGTTGGGAGGGTGCCCTTGGAAAGATGGCAGCAAGGAGCATGCTGGCAATTTTAGAACAGTTCATTTGAACTTGTGTCTCCTTGCTGCCTGATCTGAGAACTGCTTGGGAAAAAGGACAGGCAGAGTGGCGATACGAATGCTTTGGCCACAGTTCTTCATGTGGGTGTGAACCTTCCTAAGTGGTCCTCTCAACTGGGCAGGGAGTGGGTAGTGAGCAGAAGTAGGGAACATGCATGGAATACTTGACCTCCCCATCTGCAACTTATTTGATATGCTCCTGAAGCACTGAGCTGCAAGCACATTTGCCAGCTACCTGACTGTAGGCACAGGAAGGTTTGCAATGTGTTGAGGTCATTGTATAAAGCACTCTTCTGCAGCAGGCAGACCACATGTCTTTTGTCCTGCCATATGACCAGACATCCGTTCTGTAGATGATTGTAAATATTTCCATGGGGCATCAGACAGCAGGAGGCCTTTGTGAACCAGAGCAGAATGAAAAGAGTCTGCAGCTGACCGCAATGATTGTTCGTTCGCCTTTCAGTAACGTGTCCTATAGGAACTGGCAGACTTAGCCTGAGCCAGGTGGATAGAGAGAACATCAGCCTAGAAAATGTCTGGTATACCTTCTCATATCTTTTTTGAATCCATAAATGGTGGGAGGAAGATGACCTTTCCCTAATTGAAAAGTGACAAAGTATTTCTCTCCATTTTCTATTGGGCACTGAAGAAGCAAGAACCACCATCCATCTGCTAGGGAAAACGAGAACCCAAAAGCTCAGGGTCAGTTTTCCACACTCTCACTCTTTGCTCTGGTCTATCACCTGCCAGTCCAGGCTCTGGTCAAAGTTCTGTCATGCTGGTGTCAAAGTGCCACACACCAATACCCGAGGCTTCTCAATAAAAGATACCAGTCAGATGTTAAAACAACGCACTAACAAGGAATAGAATATATTGTGCCCTGGATAGAGCAGCATGACATAACTCCAGTTGCTTGCCAGAGGAATGTCCCAAAGTGTTTTCTGACTGACATTGTCAGCAGCAGCTGGATGTTTCATGTCCATGCATCAGATTTTGAGGATGGAGCTGAAATCCCACTCAGCAGAAGGGATCTAGCTGTTAAATTTGCCAAAAATGGGAGTTTCTGATATTGGATTGACTCCCTTTGATGCTGCAAACATGAAATACATGTTTTTTCATAGAAAACCCAGTATGTTCCTACAAGATCTTTCAATGTGACTCTACATTTCCTGGTAGAAAATTGTTTGCCTAGACATATTTTGATCTCTAGCCAAAGATTTGATTCTCCTTGCCAATAAAAATGCATTTGTTGAAGCTAGGACCAAAGCATAGTTTAGAATGGACCCACCACAGATAAGTGCAGCATATACCCAGCTGTCTAAGTTTGTTGACTGCAGAAGCATGAGAGTGATGTGAGCTTTGTCTCTCTTTTCCTATTGACTGCTGCTTCTGCACCTTCATTTTAACAAAAATGTGTGAAATATTTGCACTTGCTTGTTGGTCATACAGCATGCATAATCATTAGGGCTGGGTACTAGAAGAACCCCCATGATCATAGTGTTTCCCTGGAGTAGCTCCTCTTTTGACCTAGGTAGAACTCAAATCTATCTAGGTATATTTAGTGCATTATAAGCCATCCTCATAAAAAAATGTTCTCGGCACTTGAAAACTCTTGATAACTTGCTTCAGAAATTAACTGTCCTCAGGATTAGCAATGTAGTCTGAAAATTAGCTAACTTCAGAGTTTTACTACTAGCTTTTGCACCTATTCCCAATAGGCAGAAGAGCCATTTATTATGAATCTTTATGCCCCCTCCTCCCTCGTAGCCATAGCCATTTTTGTATGCCATAATTAAGTTAGCTCTTTGTTTGGCAGGCCTGTCAATGTGCTGAAGGGAAAATGTATTAAGCACAGAGAGGCTGCAATACTTCTCATCCCAATAGGATGCAAGCTTCAAACCTCTAAAGCTAAGCCTGGAGTGACATGATGACTGAACCTTTCAAGCCTTCCCAGTTCATTGTGGAGAAGTATCTTGATTTCAGATGCTTCCTTGGCAGTTACCCTCACTTTAGATGTAAAAGAAGTCTTTCTTGTGACCTTGTTTCATTTTTAGCAAGAATAAGTTCAAAACAGAAAGTAAAGAGTGACCAATGGAAAGGATGGGATGGATGCACACCAAAAGTTTATCATAATTCTTTGCTTAAGAGAAGGGTTTGATTCCTACTGCATTTGATTTTTCCTTATTTCCAATTTTCCCATCCAAGCCTCTCCCACAGTGTGCCATGTTCATCGAGGTCTGATCACAAGTTTTTCAGGGTCTCCCATGGCCACAGTCATGCAGAATCACATGCAGATTTAGTAATCCACCTGTAATAGAGAGTTAGGGCATCTGAGACAATCCCTCACACTTGTTTGAGGAGGCATGGCCGTGACCACTGGGGAGCCTCACACTCTTCCAAAGTTGGTATGTGTCCTGTGCGGGTTGTTGAGTGTGGACAGCCTGGAGGGCATGCTAAGAGGTTGGTGAGTCAAAGCAGAACCACGCTGGCAGTGTGGGGCCCTGGTGCGTAGCTGGGATCACTTTTCATGTCTTTCTTTTGCAGTTCCCAGAGATGGGCTCTCTGTAATGCTTTGGTCATGAAGAAATAAGGACCACTGAATCATTTTTTTGCAATGGAGAAGACAGAGGGAGAAATACCGGCACTGTGGCTCCCACCTTGTTGCATATATCCCTGCAGACATGTGTCCCAAATCCTACCTGTGCTGTATTAAGGAGAGGAAAAGCCTAGACATTGCGACATCTGTTTTCTTACATCTCTTCCAATTTTGCATCCTATAACCCCCTGGTGAAAAGAGGAACAATGACTTTATATAGCTGCTATTTGATTCTTTTGCTATTTACCTGGAACACTGCTGCCTATGGGCCAAACCAACGGGCACAGAAGAAGGGAGACATTATTCTCGGTGGATTGTTCCCCATCCATTTTGGAGTGGCTGCTAAAGACCAGGATTTAAAGTCAAGACCTGAATCAGTGGAGTGCATAAGGTAAGCCACAAAAAGAGAAAATAAAAAAGTTTTCATGGGGCAGTCCTACAGCTGAATACAGGTGATATGCTACAAGCTGTGTACATGAAGTCTGTAATCCAATGCTTGTAGAGAGCTGCTCTACCAGGCAATGGGAAAGTATGGTGTAAATAATAGGAAAAACAAGTGTGTAAAGACAGGAAGTGCATATGTTAAAGAGTATCACAAGTAATATTTGGACAGTAAAAGAAGGCAATCCCTGCATTATGCAACACTGCCAAAACATGAATATACTGATCTATCTGGCCATTCACAGTGGACATTTGAATAGTATCCAAAAATTAGCTTTCCTAGCAGATGGACAGAAAATAACATGTAGTGCCTTTGAGTTCATTTGATTACAGTCGTACATGGCAAAATAGCTTAGAAACCAGATTTGGAGTTCATTTACAGTTTGCCTCTCATCTTCAGAAACCAGTTGCCTAAACAACTGAATAGAGGAGAGTGGGATAGGTCACTGCTTTTGAAAAAATCCCATGGAACACATAGCTGTCCCTTTAGGACGTTTAAAAAGTCCCAGACTTGAACTCCTTACTCAGGTTTTCCTTACCCAAAGTCTTCTTCTTCTGTGTAACCAGTGCATGTAGATTTTGTCTAAATCTTTGGCGGTTCAACCTGGAGGGAGAAATGCACATAAAAACAGCTTCTCTTATTACAGCCATTTTTATGATGAAACATGAGGAATTTTTAACTTTACAAACCTGCACATAATACACATAACAATTAAGAACTGACAGAAACTGATTACAATTGAAATACACAAAAAAAAAGTATAAGCAGTTGATATGGAATTTTGTCATGACCTTGCATGGGAAAGCACTTCAGTGTTATAGGACCTCTTCTGTAATCATATATGAAGAATTATTTATCTAGAATTATTTGGACTTCTCATCCTAGTACAGTTCTGTTGCAATGGTAATGAAGAATTGCTGACAGTATTCCTGCTATGCTTACGGATTCTAGGTGCAGTTTCCCACTGAAATACTGAGCAGAACGTAATCTGTCTAGGTTATGAGAGCATCCCTGGATGCTCTCATAGGGAGCACACAGAAAGGAGTGTAATTAAATAGGGGTTCTTTAGGCTTCTTATGTTCGTGCGCACAAAAGTCATAAACTAAATGTATGTAGAATTCTACTTCATGGAGCAAGAAGTAGCTTGTATCAGTATATTTCTCTCCTGGGTGCAGCTTTTTAAAACTGGAATGCTGAAAAGTGATGGAATATTTCAGCTCATTGTCTTCTTTACCTGCTCCATGTGGCAGGCAGGACATGCCAGTATTTGCAAATTGAATATAGCATTCATTTCTGCCAGCACTGGGTCAGCCTCAGTGACTGTCTTGACGTGGACATGTTATTAGAATGCATCACAGCAGAATCGACCCCCAGGAGTACTGCAAATGTGTGGTTGTCAAAAGATTTGTTAACTAAGTAACACTGCCAACAACAGGCTTTTAAGGACATAATGAGAGCTCCTTATAGGTGGCATTTGATCTGCCAAAAGGCATCCTCCACCTGAAATTTCCGTGGGTAAAATATGTGTTCCTCTTACCCTACACCACGAAGTTGCGGGTGCAAAAGAGAGAAGTTGACTGAAGAGGCATTTATGCCATTCTTCCATGCTTCTTCAAGGAACTGGATAAATTGTGAGTTGATAGCATAATGCAAAAGAATACTTAATGAAAGGCAAAAATCTAGCTGTAGAGGCAGTAGCAACTACAACAGGAGCAATTCGACCAGAGGTAGCTGGAAGCTCTTTCATAGCATGTCTTCACCAGAAAATGCCTATTTCCAGTAAAGCTTTAATTCAAAAGTGGTTGGCTTGGGCAGACCTTTTGAGACTGGTCATCAGATTTTAATGATGAAGATAATTAATCCTTGAGACAGTTTATGTGCTGTGGTGAGTTTTTTGTTATTGGTACACGTTAAATTGAGAGCAGGTATTTTTCCTGAAAAGATTTTCTATTTTAAGCAGTATATAAGTCAGAAGATTCCTCTGGCTGGACTTGCACAGAGATCTCACAAGACAGGATCACAACCAAAAGGTGGTCCTTTTTAGTTTTGGACTCCATTACTAGGTAGTAGCCTGGGGCAGGGTTGTGCATGCGGACTCTAAGAACCCAATACATTCTCCAAGTCATGAGCTAGAGTCTTTCATATCACAGTTCAGTTTCCTCAGTTCTGGGCAGTTCTTTAGTCTGGAAAAATCAAACTCATACTTTCTGGGAAAAAAAAAAAATTATAGCCTTCAGTTTCTTCCCAAAGTAGAATCTCCCCGATCTTGTAGCATCAAAAACTTTTGTAGGATGGCAAATCCACTAAAGGAACATAGACATGGCTGTACCTGGTGAAACAAATGGTGCAAAATCTGTTCCATATTTGGATTGCCCTTTTTGCACTTCTCTGAGCCTTCTCCAGCACTACTGTATCTTTTTAAAGCTGAGGCTAATTCATTTTATACCCGTCCCCTTTTTAGATGGCCTTTAATCTCTCTATTGCATAGGAAAATATGTCACATATCAAATAGGAATATTAGACCCAGGTCAGTTTAGGAGTCTGTGGACATCCTCTCTGTTTCCTCATACTCTCCTCCATTAGGCAACAACAGCAACAAGTCATCAGACCATATGACAGGGTCCTTGCTTTGAGACCAAGAAAAGACCTAAGGGTCTCATTGAAACCCTACAGGTGGTTTTCCCCTGTGTCTTCTAGAGTTCAGTATCAAACAATTTAAGATAATGTAGTTTTACTTTCTTTTGAGGACCGTTCAACCTGATTTGTGCTGTTTGGACGTTTTTCCACACATGTAGCTGTGTGCACTGAAGTGCCATACCTATACTCCCCAAAAGGGCCTGTCAAAATGGGTAGGACAGTTCTTCCTCCACTCTTTCAGTTTTCACACTCTCTATTGTGGTACTGCGCTTATCTCCCCAGCTCAGCATACGAACCTACTGTGCATACCTTGCCCATGATTATTTGAAAAACTATTTCCATAACTCAGCAGTGAAAGGAAACGGGAACGATAATGATCTGTTCACAGTTCTTTTTGTGCTGATTCTACTGAAAATGCATTTTGGCTCTTTAAGCAGTGGGTTGTAGAATCCAAAGTGAAAATTTACTCATGATTTTGCCATATCAAACGTCAGATAGGAGTGAGAGTGTTGTGTTTCCTGTGCTTCAGAATTACTTACATGGTTTATTGTTTAATCAAGTATCCCACATTTGATATAAATACACTTTTTGTCTTTGTGTACCTCAGGTGCTGTCACAGCAACTTTCCTTATAACATTTGCTGATGCATATCTGATGTGTACAATTAGAGTCTGAGTGCAGTACAAGCAATCCCTGACCCCCATTCCCTATCAGTGCCCACAGAGGCCTATTCATAACCTCATTTCTCTGTCCTTTCTATATTTCCTGTAGATTAGTAGTTGTGGTGGTGGTAGTATCATTGGTATTATTGTTAGTAGTGTTATTGTTAGTATTATTGCACAGATTTGCCATACCCATGGATTCCTCTTGCTGTAATGTACTGTTTGCAATGTGGACATATCTTCACTGTGTTGAGATACAGTGTGGCCAAAATGGTGTCACAAGGTTGTCATTTTTTGTGCATATTTCCTGTATTCTGATCAGCAATCTAGTCAAGGTCCCACACTGTGACAGCCTTTGAGCTGTGAAACACCGTGCGTTGAGACATTGTCCTGGTGTCATTGTGTATGACTTCATACTGCATGGCTCCAGGACGCTTGAGCTCACTGAGTCAGTATGTCCATTTGAGAGAACAGAGTTTTAAGGCTACCCCTAGGCACTCTGCCTTGTAGATATGTTTGCTAATCCAGCTGGAGAATTGTATGCTTATCATGCTGTTTAGAACTTCCCCTGCAACACTGAATTGTTTTCTTTTCCTCTTTCTCTTCTACTCTCCTTCTGAGCCATTTTTAAATTTTCTTCGGCCTGCACAATTCCCTTAACCAAAGCCCTAACTTTTAAGGGTAGTAAGCAACTCGTTATACCTCCTGACTGCAGGAATCTGACAAACGACTGAAGGTCTCCCCTTCGCATATCTTAGTAATAGCAGCAGTAGTAGCAGCAATAACATGTAATTAATGTACTGGAAATCTAGAGAGAACAGAGAAATTAGTATGTGCGTACAACTACTACATGAAGAGGAGTACTGGTATGAGCCAAGAGACATATGCAGCCTTTGCCACCATTCTTGAAAAAAACTATGTCAGGTATGGGAGAGTATGTGGAAGCTGTTTAGAGTTTTCACATTACTTTCTCCGTTTCTTTTAAATTCTATTGGTTTCAGTTTCATGCCCTGCAAGTTTTGATAAGTGAAGGTCATGAATTCACATGAAGCTGTGAATTCTGGTCTCCTTCATGGAGAGCAGATCTAACTAACTAACTAACTAACTAATCTCCATTTCCCTACTGGATCCAGACAATGTTGAGCTGTTCTAACCAAACCAGACAAACAAACAAACAGTATTTCAGGTTTCTCTTCAGAGTTTCTTGCAGTCATTAGGCTCTACAATCTTCATTGTTTCTGACTGTCCCCTGTGCATTTGGTGGCTTTGACTGCAACTTACAGATGGGGAAACTGAGAGAACAACTTGAGCAGGGTCCCATCATTAGAGGGGACCCTGCTGTGGCAGGAGCAGCATGTGCATCCTGAGCATTCCTGGGTAGACACATTTATACCAACTAGAAAGAAACCTATGGGAATCAGTGAGATCTTGTTTGTGATTTTGTCCAGCAAACTTGGCTGCTGCAAAGATAAGCTTTCCCCTGAGGATGTGAAGATTAAGATGAAGATTTGTGGAGGAATTGTTTCTGATATGTCTTTCCCTGTTTTTGCTTCTGCTTGGGAACTGAAAGATCAGTGGATTGTTCCAGGTCTGAGGGACAGATGGGAGAATGGTCATGATAGGAGAAGCATTTAAAGAACTGAGTGTAAATAAAAATTCCTATCTACACCTTTGGGCACTGACTTATTTACATTAAACTTTAATTTAGAGCTTAATGCCCAATTTTCATAGCAGCACATCTCAGAAATGCTAAAATGCAAGACTATGTCAATGCACCTCTAAAAATAATCTGTCAGAAAATAAGATATGGAGGCTGCATGTTTTCCACCAAGACAATACCTGTGGCTATTTAAAGATTCTGGAGGTCTAATGAAGAGTCTGCTTCTATTTGTAAATCCTCTGGATGTTGCAGTTTCTTCATGGAAATTATCAGTCACATTTCAGCATGGTTGAAAGAACATGACAGTGAGTAGTCATATTAGTAACAGCAGCAGCACAGAAGAGGAGGTCAGCTGGATCTGTGTAATCTGCTGCAAGGTTCAAAGGCTGTTTTTACCCATCACTCAGATACACACCAAGCCAGAAGGAACCTATCTGTAACACTTTGTTTGGCTCTCAGAGTAGAATGGAAAATAATTTATCCACGCAATTTCCATCACAGAGATTGAAGGAATCATGAAATCTTGCTACAGTTAGACCAGTTTAGTGGCACTGCATTCATCTGACCATATCAGTGTTAGCTCTGGTATAGTACTGATCTAACACTATCAGTTAACAAAATGAGACCTTGTCTGAAGGTCTATCAAGTATTAGAAAAGACAGAGTGGGATGTGTTTTTCTCCATCCCATCTGATCCTCTTCTGCTGATCTGCTGATGCATAGGTGCAACTGGAGAGAATTGCATGTCTGCTGTTCACACTAGTTTGAGGTAAATTATCAAAAGCATTTCAAAGACATTTGGAATCTAGCTCCCGGACAATGCTCCCTACACTCCTTTCTCCTAAAAAAGAAAGCCAATCCAATCTGAAGTACCTGAAGTGCAGACCTAGTGCTATAAATAAATGTTCATTAGGAACATATGACAGAAAGGAAAATAAAAGTGGTTGTGTATCATGGGTCTGATATATCTTAGGTCATATACCTCAGAGATTGAAAGTTCACAATGTCATGAGGTTTATCTTTAGAAATCTTCACCTTGGTAATGGAAGCATATCTCAAAGCATTTTAAAATGGTAGTCATTTGAAATCTAAAATTTACTCATTCTGTATCTACTGAATAGAATAATTAACACGTTCTTTGAAATCAAGAAGACAGTCCAGTTCTTCGTGCTTTTGAAGATACCACCTGAAATATTGCTGCATTTTAATAATTTAAACCAAATTGCTGTCAAATGGGTAGAATACTCAGTCTAACTTCTCTGTCATACTCCACTTCTATAATTTAATGTGAACTGGCTTATATTTATGTTTACACATAATGAAATGTGTGAAAATCCTCACAGTTGTACTTCCTAGCTTTTCAGCAGTCTTCCCTTTAAATACATAAAATGCTTTTAGATTTTTCTTTTTTACTCTGGAAGACTGAATATAGTTCCTTGCTTCAAATCCTATTTTCATTTTAGTTAAAAATATCTGTGAACAGATTTAGCTTTTTAAAAAGAAGCATCATAAAACCCTTCCTTGCTGCCATTCTGATCTTCCCTTGAGCGCATTACTGACTGTGTGAGGCAGCTTGGTGTGCCCCGCACATTTGTTTTCTGTACAGAACATTCGCTGCCTCATTCACTCTGAGACGTGCCCTTTTATTTCAGAGCTCTCCCACTGCCTTTCACTCCCTGATGGTCTGGAACTAGAGCAAAAAAATAATCTAAATGACCAAATTCTAAATGTAAAACACATTCCCATGTTCTAAAAGGTGTCCATTTTCTAAAGGGTGATCTTAGAAAAGCTGGCTGTCCCTTTGGTCATAAATTATAACTAAGGATTTTTATTGGCCTCAACCTTTCTGACTTGAAGTTGCTCAAGAGATTTGTACTGAAACCATGCTGACTGTTCATTGAGGTACAGCCTCAGAGCAGAACCTCTTTTGGAAGTTAGCCAAAGATCTCTGGTGAAATGAAGTTGGATAAATGAAGTTTTTAGAACCTAAAGATAAACCTTAGATGTGATATCTTTAGAATTTCTGGTTCCAGACAAATCAGATAAAACTCTAAAAATGGAAGTAATGTGGCTATGTTCATTCAGCTTTTAAGAAATCAGACATAGGAAACATAGATTTTGGAAGCAATTAATTTAATCCCGTAATTAAAAAATGTTCAGGTCATCTCAGAGATTGAAAGGCCATGATTTCATGAAGCTCATCTTTAGGAACCTTCACCTTGGTATGGATACATATCTCAAAGCATTTCAAAATAGCACTTATTTGAACCCTAAAATCTACCATCCTATATAGAATCTATTCTAGGGACAACTATTTCCCCAGGCTCTTCCAGTTCTGGGCACCATCAGTTCTTCCAATGAATCTCAATCATAACAGCTTTGACGCCTTCCTGTTCCCAACCTCAACTCAACACCAAACTGTAAACTAGCTACTAACCTGATCTATAGTGCATTACAAGAAAGGACAAGTGTCATTTCATGGACAATTTAGCCATTCCAGCTGAATTATCCTAAAATGCAGCAGCTTCACAGACACACGGCCATTGCTTTTGGAGTTTCACAGCTTTTACTGTAAGTAAAACTGGAGAATAACACATGTCAAAGTTAACTTCTTCCTGCTGCTTTCCGTGAAGAAGCTGCTCTCTATTTTGAGTTAGTAGTCACTCACCCAACATCAGCTTCTGTTCTTTGTGGTGATCTAAACAGGGACTCCCAGGTCCTGCTGCACACTCTTGCCACCACTTCCTAACTCTGGGTTAGCTCCATGCACTGCAAAGAGATGGTCAGAAAATACAACTTCTCTACTTTAGAGGACAGAGAGAACTTCAAAAAATAGTGTTTCAAGTTCACAAGCCAACTCTGGTGGCAACTTCTGAGCTCATATCTAAAGCGGATGTACGAGAGCACCATAATAAAGAGAAATGTTATTCTTTCAATGAAAACATTGAAGTACCTAATTAACAAGTTAACAAGTTGCGCTAGGATTTATGTTTATAGCATATCTGTTCTCTGGTATAAACAGGTTGACTGTTCCCTCTGTCACAGTGTGAAGTGTGTGACATGAGGCCCAACGTTACAGATGACCAAATTTTCCTGAGCAGAGCTAGCAGGCATCCAGCAGCATGCCAGTGCTGTGGCTCATCTCACATTGCCTGCCTAAAGCTGCCAGGTGTTGGCACACTAGGTATCCCTGAGCCCAAGTTCCTGGCAGCATTGTGGTCAGGCTTAGCAGACACTGCCATCTGCATTCGGAAACAAGTCAGAGGAGCCTGGAGGGAAATCTGGTAGGAGAAGCTTTGTGTTAGAGCATTTGCTGAGGAATCATGAGATGCAGGTCTAGTGTCCCAAGAACCTCCAGGCATGCTCTCTTTTGACTTTTCCAGACTTCAGGGGACTTAGGAAAGTTCATCTCATCCTCATGCCCTCTGAACTGAGCTCCCAAACTGATGAGTTGAAAAGCAGAACAAAACCTTGTAACACATGCGCACCTCTCTTGTAAACACTGAACACAAAAGCAAAAGTTTCTAAATTCAGTAGGATGCAAGACTGAGCTAATTAGTGAAGCTGCTTTTGCCTTTTGTATCTGGAATCTTGCATTCTGTCTTTGTCTCAGCTCTGGTCTCCTCTCCTCTGTTTCCCTCCTTCTCACTGTTATTTTTATATTTCACCCTCCCAGGTATAATTTCCGAGGCTTCCGCTGGCTCCAGGCTATGATCTTTGCCATAGAAGAAATAAACAGTAGCCCAAATCTCCTTCCCAACATGACCTTGGGATACAGGATATTTGACACTTGCAATACAGTCTCAAAAGCCCTCGAGGCCACTCTGAGTTTTGTGGCGCAGAACAAGATAGACTCCTTGAACCTGGACGAATTCTGCAACTGCTCAGAACATATACCTTCCACCATTGCAGTCGTGGGGGCGACCGGCTCTGGGGTCTCCACTGCTGTGGCCAATCTGCTGGGACTCTTTTACATACCTCAGGTATGCTTTCACTTGTCTTGCTTAGATTATAGAAGTGGCCTGCCTCTCTGCTCTGCAGTGCTACCAGGTGCATGGCGCATCTGGGGATATTGCTGCTTGGAGCAGAGTACATTACAGAACCAGGATGGAGAACTGCACTGCTGCTTATCTGCTCCACCTCTGTTCCAAACAAGAGAAGGTTTGGAAATGCAAAGGCCCTAACTGTATACAGTAAGTGAATACATCCTTGGAGCGCTAAGGGGTAAGGAAATAATGAGAAGCAGTTGCTTTCAGAGTGGGACAATGGTTTATGTGACGGAAAACTGTCTATTTCCCCCCAAACCTACTGTGTCAAATCAAAATGAATACTTTTTTTAGTAAAAGATACCAGTCTTGTCTCACACTTGTCAGATACATATTTGGTCCAGTAAAGGTACAGGCAGCGGCTGTGCCAGGTTCTCTGTTCTGCCGTATACCACACACCAGAAGGGCTCAAGGGGAGTTCAGCCTCAATGGCTTGTTTAATCTTTGCCACTTCACATAGACCCTCAAGAAGAAAGACAATACAAAATGTGTATTTTTTCTTATGGTAGAAATATGTCTTGCTAGAAATTTGTAATCCCCAAAAACAAAGGTTACCAAGCAGCCAGTAACAACATCCAGCCAGCAGCAACCTAGCCTGGGAGGAAGGTAGAAGATGAGGTTTATTCTGTGAACATTGGTAATTTAGACAAGTAATTGGTAGTTGCAGCTATGACAGCTTAGTTGTGATGTTGCTTCACTGTGGTCACTCTCTAGTCATGCCCAGCTCCCACAGAGCTCAGTAATGCAGACCTTGTCCATTGCCAGCCACTTCTACATCTATCAGTTTGTCTGATTATTCAAGTAGGTGATCTGTAAAGTTGTTTCTTCTGCTGATCAGGTGCTGTAAAGGGTTCTTCTGGGCTGACCCACGTTTCCTTTGACCTAGGGCCTCCAAAACAAGGTTTGTGAGAGTGTGTGGATATGTCTCACCTTGTCCCTGGGTCATCTGCACGGCAGTGTAGTTGTGCCAGCTCCTGTGCCAGTGTGTCCTTCTTGCTGTTTACCGACTCTGCTGTGGCCAGGGACAGCAACCACAGTCCCATGCTTTTGTTTAACAAAGCTGTTGCTCTGCCAAGACCCTAAGCAAAATAAGAGGCTGGCATATTATAGCCTAATGTTGCTGCTATCGATTTTAGATTGCCATACCGAATACAACTTCTGAAAAGGGCTTGGCTTTATTCATTTAGGTGTTGCCTTGTATAGCCTAACACTTCTAGTTCCCCTTCTGAAATGAACACAGGTGCCAAAGCTTACAGGAGGCCTTATGACAAGATTGAGTCACGCTGTGCTCTCACTCTGTCCTAAGAGGATATATCTTTATTTCATCCAGGGCTCCAATTCCCATCTGTACCACAAATGAAGAAGGAAGGATTATAGCCTGCCTGATGCAGAGTAATAAATCTTTCCTATTTAATGTTATCAGCCTGATTCCCTCACAGAAATCTGAAGAAATAGACACTGGGTCTCTGAGCAGGACAAGAATGGTTTAAGCTACAACCAACATCTTCTGTCTAGATATTGCCCAGAGAAGCATTGGAAGGTGGTGTGTAATAAACACTGTGGTGGCATTTTAAGGCATACTGTTAATTTACACATCCCATTACCAGGTGAACAAAGGTTGCCAAGAAGGGTTGGTGGGTTGGACTGAACATAATAGATGTTTGCAGTTCTCAGAATTTTCTTTGAACAGGGAACGGCGTTTGTGCTACAAGGAAGTAGCCTTTATCTAGTGGTTACAGAAATGGGTAGGGGTCAGTAGGTTCAGTTCTCAATGTAGAATGAAATTTCGGCCAGGTGGCTGAAGTTTGACAGATGAAAGCAGGCTTTTAAACTGGGAGTTGTTGGGCAGCATTAGAGTATGTATTATCGCTGGCATTTATAGCAAGGCCATTAGCAAATCCATGCTTAATAGACCCTACATTTCAGTATAAGTTGGAAGTATATTTTACAATTAATGTAAGGCTCATTACTCATTCTGTTGACATAGAAACTGAAAATGTTATGTCTTCTGTTCTATTTCTTCGTATCTTACCTCAGTGTACCCTATAAAATCGCTAGTAGTTAAGAATAAGGGAACTCATTAAAAATAGGCTTTTTCACATTTAAAATGAATGCCAGAACATTTGCTGAAGCTCCTAAACAAATGGGCACTGCTAAGGTCCAAATGGGGAAGCCACTGCGACCTCATCTAAGGTCACCTCCCTTGGTGCATCCAGGCCTGGCTCTTGAACATGAATATCCACGGCAAGGAAATTCCACTGCCAGGTCTCTTACAGCATCTGCAGGAGTAGGGTACGTTGTCTGTACCTCCTGGCACTAGGTTGTAGGAGATGAGAGTCGTTCTGGGCAGGAGCCTGTCCAGGGGAGAGTATAGCTCTGTGAAAGGATGATTTGTTCCTGTGGCCCTTGAAACTGCACTAGGAAACTTCCTTCTTTTCTTTCTTCTTGCAGAAACACTAAATGCCAGAGTTTAAGGAAGAGATAAGGTTTTATGTAAATTTCCGCTTTGTACAAAATGAACTGTTTATAGAAGATTTTTCAAAGTGAGAGGCAGTCCTAAAGAGTTCAGATACCAATCTCAAAATGCAAAGATAAGTGAGATTTAAAACTCTTTAAACTATTCTCTTTTGGGTTTTATTGTTTCCCTACTTATAGAAAATCTAAATTATATTTTAAAAACATGTGGCACTTATTCAGATTAGGAAAAAGAAAACATTTCATGATAGCTTTAGAAAAGGAAGTAAAATCCCATACTGATGGCAAAACACAGTGGCTCATGGAGTGAGGAATGCCTACTGGCTTCTTTGCTGATTCTGGCCAGCAATCAGGAAATCATGCTAAGGTAATATTGACCAGTATTACCTTAAATGCTCCCCAGGGTCAAGGCCATTGATGCCCATCACATTCTTACTCCAGCTGGCAGGGGTTCTATAGAACGGGCATATGGTTCCTGACAGAGCCTGTTTAATGATGGGGACAGAGGTGACAGGAGAGACAGTGCCACCCATGCCTCACCTCCTTGCCATTCTCCCAGGCTAGTGTCAGTGTCTCTCTCCCTCTGATCCTTGACCTTAAAGGAGGGCACGCACTTGCTCAAGCCCCTTGGGTCTGAGCAGCTGCTCCTTCATGTGTGTCTCTGTAGGACACCCACAGGTACAAGCACATACAGGCTCTCAGAGTGGATCATGTGCAACCGCAGGCTAAGAGTACATGGCTGACAGTGTGGTGCCAGCTTTCCCTTCATCCCATCCGAGGTTACATAGGCTGACAGTGATGCTAGGTAAATGTAGGCACTTTACTCCCAGGCAGTTCACTTCATGGTCTGTTTTGCTTGTCTGCTGTGCTCTTGCAGGTCAGCTATGCCTCATCCAGTCGTCTCTTAAGCAATAAGAACCAGTTTAAGTCCTTCCTCCGCACAATCCCCAATGACGAGCATCAGGCCACTGCAATGGCAGACATCATTGAGTACTTCCGCTGGAACTGGGTGGGAACAATTGCAGCCGATGATGACTATGGCCGTCCAGGGATTGAAAAGTTTCGGGAGGAGGCAGAGGAGAGAGACATCTGCATTGATTTTAGCGAGCTCATCTCCCAGTATTCTGACGAAGAGGAGATCCAGCAGGTGGTGGAGGTCATACAGAACTCCACAGCAAGAGTGATTGTTGTTTTCTCCAGTGGCCCGGACCTGGAACCCCTCATCAAAGAGATCGTCAGGCGAAACATCACCGGCAAAATTTGGCTGGCGAGTGAGGCCTGGGCCAGCTCTTCCCTGATAGCCATGCCGGAGTTCTTCCGCGTCATTGGCAGCACCATCGGGTTTGCACTGAAGGCAGGACAGATCCCAGGCTTTCGTGAGTTCCTGCAGAAGGTGCATCCCAAGAAGTCCACCAACAATGGCTTTGCCAAGGAGTTTTGGGAGGAGACATTTAACTGCTATCTCCCTGATGGGTCCAAAAATTCCCCAGCTTCAGCTTCCTTCCACAAGGCCCATGAAGAAGGCTTGGGCACTGGAAATGGTACAGCTGCCTTCCGACCTCCGTGTACAGGGGATGAGAACATCACCAGCGTGGAGACACCATACATGGACTACACACACTTGCGGATATCCTATAATGTGTATTTGGCAGTATATTCTATTGCCCATGCTTTGCAGGATATATATACCTGTACCCCTGGGAAAGGACTCTTCACTAACGGATCCTGTGCAGACATTAAGAAGGTTGAGGCATGGCAGGTAAGTAAGTCCTTTGTTAGTATTAAGCCATGCCTGTGCAATATACTCATAGTAAAAAAATTTTTAAAAAAAGATAAGCTGTCCTGGAGCGCCTCCAGGCTGCCTGGGAAGTGTGCCTTTCACAATCCTGGGTCTCAGACACACAGTCAGGCTTCTGGGACTTAGCATATCACTGCAGGCAATTTAGGTGCATGCTCCCACCTTGCAGTGAATGTAATTTGTGTTAGGTTTGCCAGCAGTGGAAGGGGTTTAAACCAAGTTAAATTTTCTTGTATTTGCTACAGGCCAAAAGTGCACACACAGACAATTACCACTGCCTGGCTGACGCAAGGTAACTTGATCATATATTGAGCCCTTACACAAACAAGAGGGTCTGGAGAGAACACATAAACAAGAAAAACAGTTTTTAGAGTTCATTTTCTTTGGCAAGCTCTACAGGTTTTGCAATCCCACAGCAATTTTCCATACAGGCCATATTTTTTTTCCACAGTTTTCAGCTTATATAGGATCAAACTAAAGAAGATTGAACAATGAAGAAAGATAATATGTGGCTATTGGGAAAATAATATATAGCTGCTTTGATTTAGCAACATTATTTGTGAACTGATAAAATGATAATAATGACACATTCGCCAATTCTGTCTATAAATTCTGCTCATTGGTGTATGGATGGTATTCTGGCATTCTGTCTTCTGATCCTTTATGAATATTCTGTACCCTATTATGTATTTGACTGTGCTATCCAAAGTGATATTCAGTGTGTGTTTTTAATATCGAGTACACTCTCAAATAGCAGAATTAGTTTTAAGGCTAACAAACGAATATATGCCAAATATGCAGCAAATTTGTTTGCCAAGTTCTGGTCATCACATAAAACTCAGATCCAAACATAACTGAAATCAGAACGCTGATGAATACAAAGAGGATCACGTCCCTGTTTGCATGTGTAATGCCCTCTGTTTGGGATAGTCTAACCAAAATAGAGGCTACCCATGCCACAAACTTCACAGATATTGGGTCAGCATTCACACTTGTGAACTGCAGTTTGGTTTCTTTCTAGTCTCAGTCAATGTATAAACATCAGCCAAATCAAAGTAAAAAGTTTTTTTGTAGTTATGGGAAACCTGTACTCTTTAGCTCTAGGTACCTAATTTGGGTTTGCCAAAGCTACTTTACTTGGAGTTGATGAGTGCGGGATTTGACCCTGGAGCAGAGGAATTCTGCAGTTGCTGGCTCTGAGGTTTCTGTCTTTCAATGCTGTTCTGCTTTTCAGGAGCACACTGGCAAAACTGGACAAATCACAGACAGATTTAGCTTTCACTTGTGTCAGTAAAAATGTTCCAGAATAAATATATTTTTAATTCATTCCCTCATGTATTGTCACCTTGGAAAGTAAAAAGAGCGAGATATTCATGCTATACCAAAGTAATGTGTTTGTTGAGGATTCCAAAATAGGGAAGAATGTCCTTTTATTTTGTTTTTCTTGTCTAGTGCTGAAGGATAGCTATATCAAAACGTAAAGCATCCTGATCCAGGCTTCCTGCCTTAGAGCACCAAGAAAGAGTATGTGGGTGAGAACATGACTGGATAAGAATAGCGGGTGCTACAGAGGAGCAGGACATATTTGAAATGACCACCATTATGTGGTGTTGGCCATCAAGCATATTTGATATTTTGCATTTTTTCTACTTCATTTCAACACCAAACATGCAAATAGCAGGTAAATGCCAAATTTGTGTGCGAACCTACTTCACATCAGGCATTGTGGCTCATTACCCTCAGGAAGCTTTCCTCAGCCAACGGGGGTAATGATGTCACCTCACAAACATGCATCCTCCAGCATCTCCACAGAGCTGTTTTCTGAACAACCAGAATCTAAGACAAGAAAACCTTACTACTGAAATCAACCTCATTCACAGCAGTTCTTCTGCAGGTGATCAGTGCCTGCTCCCTTTTCTCACAATCAGTTCAAGGGGTTCTGAACAGAAAGCAATCTGAGGGAGCGAGGAAAGTGTTAGGAAGCCTCCCTGCCAGAGACTGGAGGCAGCAGCCACTAAGTCTCTGAAATCACTGACCAGGTGGTGTATGTGACAGATAAGGCAATCTCTGTGAACTCATGGCTCCATTAGCCTGAACTCCTTTCTGTGTTCGTCGTTGCCAGCAGGATCAGTGACTAGTGATGATAAATGGTGTGTTCTGCAATTTAATTTTGTATAGCTTGAATTTGTTTCTTTTCAGTGGCGTTATCCCATTGACTCATAGGAGTTATTATTTATTTATTGTCTGCTAATTGTTCATATTATGTACTTAGTATACAAACTTTTTGGCAGAACTGTTTTATATACTTGCTGAAGGGTGCTTGTGTGGATTTGTATATAGAAATAACATTTTTACCTCAGTGATCAGTTCATCTGAACTGGATAGCGTGAAGCCTAGCACAGAATTACTGTGAGCCAGCTAAATTGGGTGCAATTCTCCTTTTAGAGATTCACCATCTGTAGTTTAAGGAAACTCTAAGAAAATTTGACCATGGGGATCATGGGATTTTATGTGTCTCCCAAGCTGAAAAACCACATGCGCAAGAGCTCTTCTCAATGGCTGTGTATATAAGACTATACAAGAATAGCCTGGGTGCACTTTGCAAGATGCTTGGTTCCATCTCTTCTATAGTGTATGTAACAAAAAAGCACAGCAATACCAATAGGTTTCAGAGTCCTCTATTTGAAGATGGAAAACTGGCACTTCTGTACTCTCTATATATAAACTATAGCCTTTGATATTATGCCTGGGATGCCCTTATCCTGAGCAATGTATATGCCTGCGACTGTAATGTTCTAAGAAACCACCCTGCTGCAAGGCAGAAGGTAGTCCAGGTGCACACTAAGCTGTGCAAAATGTCTGTAAAGAACAGATAGTATTCTCTACATGTGCCATTAGCTATGTTGGGTCCTGCACGATATTCATCAAGATAAGATTAATTCCTTCTTTTTGCAGTGCTTTGTTCAGGTAACAGACAGGTACAGGGCAATCCAGAACAAAATGTCTAAGCAATTTCTGTCACATTTGGAAAAGGCAAAATTTTACACAGAACACTAAGTATTAATATGCATGTCTAAAATTAGAACAACAGAAATAAACGTCCTAAAGGACTCTGCCACCTCTGATTACCAGATATGCTTTCTCATTCACTGATGAGCTGTGGTTTTTTTAGGAGAGTGTATTGAGTAGAGCTAATTCTGTTTGTTTCTCTGGTTCATAGACTGGCTTCCCTCAAATGCAAGCTCTCCCATAAGCTGTAGAAGAGCTATGGGACAGTATGGCAAGGGGTGGGACATGAGCTCAAGCCTCCTGTACACAAACCTCTTTTTCCCTACCTCTTTATCCTGTCTCTCAGTAGCAGCTCTAATAGGCTGCTATTACAGCCCTTCTTAACATCTTCTTTGATAGAACATCCCGCATCTGTGAACACAACTGATGGGCCTCTCTTTCTGTCTCACTGTAAAAGCATTGTGATTCAATGGGGAAGACAGGCTCTTGAGAAGGCAAAAGTGTGCAGTCACAGGGTTATGGAGCACAGCATCCTTAGATGGACTCTCAAACGATTTTCAAGTTGTGGTTACACTGGAGGCTGTGAACTTTGGCAGGTTCATGAGTGAAAAATGAGATAGCTCTTCTAGTCACCAGCACAAAGGATGCTATACATGCTGAAAAATGTGCTGTCCAAATGATTAGCAGGTAAAGGACGCACTCATGTAAATTATTTTATGCCTAGAAATCTGATTGACCTCAGACTTAGTGAAAAATTGCCATATGCTGTTCCACAAAAGTAAAAAAGTCAAATACAAGTTGGCTTCACCTAGCAACAGCTAAAGTCTTTTATTTCAGGGCTGTGCACCTCTCAGCCAACAGTTCCTTCCTCTGTGCTAGTGACACCCATTACAAAAAGGTAAAAATGGACTGGTGCCTTCTCCAACTTTGCATTTAGGTATGTCTGGCTGGCTGTCAGTTGATTCTGCAAGGCTTTAAAGTGAGTGTTTCCTTAGATAATACACATCTCACCAGACTTTTAAGCCTAAGGGCTTATCTAATCAACTTTTTGTCTGCTTGGACAATTAAAATGGTGTACTGAAAACAACTGCTTTGTGGTATAAAGAGCTAAACAATGTCAGAACAGGTATCAACCGAGGTTAGCGTGAAACTTAGTCATTCAGGAAGATTTGCTATGAAGATAGAGGTGCCTGCAGTTTCAGATCTTGTTGGGACTTTGAAGAGACTGAACTATAAAGGGTTGTTACAGGAAAGTGACAGCAAATGGGTGCAGAGGGCCTCATATATTGATTAGATCTCTGCACAGATGGGTAAAGATGGCATTAAACACCTCCCAGAAGAGACATTTCAAATTTTCATTATGCAAGATATTATGTGTGAATTATGCTGCTTGAAAACACTGAGCTTGTAGAATAAATATTGGCTCCATTATTAGCTTTAATAATTGGACAATTCACTATATATTATTTAGAACTAAATTTAGACTTAAATTAATAAAAATAATCCTATCTTAGGCTCTTAGATATTTTGCCATAACAGTTATTGCACAGTATGTTGACATTCCAAGCACGTTAAAACATCATTTACTCGGTCATGACTTCTGACAATAGATTCTTCACCATTAGTAAACACAGTACCCTGGGCCCATGTGCCCAATGGATTTCTTACATTGTGTTTGTTAAAAGTGAGAAATAAAGCAGCTGTGGCATCAAGTGTAGACAAGGTGGCCCCGCTGGTTCTTTCATATCGTGACTCTAGGTAAAGGTAGCAACATACAGAGTACACTACAAAATACCATCCAATAGCACTGACAATGAGCTCTCTCACTGTACTTGTACTGCTGCCTTTGTCTGTCCAGAGACTGTCTCTCTCTCTGCAAAACCTTAATAGGAACCTCAAAAATGTTAAAATAGAACCACTTTCTCAATGATCATGCAGTTTACAATCCTTTGTATAATAAACCATGTAAATTTATAGTACATTCAGGAGAGTAATCCCGATCCGTCTAAGGCATGCTTTATATTAGATGCAAAACCTAGATATTTCAATTCTGAAGGGCTGTATTTGCTGATCATACTTGTGTTTAACAAGATTTATTTTCCCCAGTAGATGTGCTGACTAGTAGAGCTTTTTCTTTATTAGTATGGTCCATGGCAGGTCACAGCTCCTGTCACATATCGTGTCGTTTGAATTTAACTGACCTTTAGTTCCATTGGTCCCTACTTGGCCTTGCTCTATTAGATTTAGAAGTCCACATGAAGTACTCATAATTTTTCTCAATAAGGTATTTATGCACATTGATCAAATTATTCCTTAGTCTTATCTTGATAATTTAAACAGAGTGGATGTTAATCCTAAGATACGTTTTCTGCTTTATTTCTGTATCTTGTCCAGTTACTCATCCTTTTTGGCATATATTCAGTATTGCTCTACCAGCCTCAGCACAGCCAAACAGTAAAAAAAAATCCCACATTTACATACTCTTATTACTTCCTCATTTATACATGCACAAGTTACATTAGCCTTCCTTGCAACAGTGGAAAGGTCGCAGTAAGTTGCCAGTAATACTTTGCAGGACGCAGTACCCTTTCTGTGCCTGTGGCTGGAATTTCTTATGCCTTGATACACAAGTCTGAATTTCCCCACATTAAATGCAGATGTGAGAGAGAAACCTGGGGGGAATACTTTGTCTTTCTTGCTATTTACTGTTATATTACTCCATGCATTTTCAGCAAATTCTCCCAGCAGCACTTCTGTATTTGCTGCCAGAGTACTGATAAAGATATTGGAAAATACCAAGCTGTTTACTGAGGCTCGAGGAATTCTCCTTGAATGGATGGTTTGCCTCTGTTGATACTTGTTTTAGAAATCTGTTGGTAACTCTTGATACATGAGAGGATACTTTACCCTAAATGTGAAGCCTGGGTATTTCAATTCTAAAGGGATGTGTTTGTCAATCAAACTTGTATTTAACAAGATCTATTCTCCTCAAAGCCTTGCTGATTGGCAGCAATTGTGTCCATCCTATAATTTTGTATTAATTGATCCTCAACCCCAAACTCTTGTTTTCCCATTGTTTTTCTTGGAATTGATGTCAGGTTAACCAGACTGGTTACAGAGAACATCCCTCTGCCTTTTATGCTGTTGTCTTCCCTTGGCAGCTGTTGCAGCCCATCAGAGGCTGACTCTGGAGTGTCCCACTGAGCAATGATGCATGCCCTGTGTGGACTGACACAGAGGGAAACTTCAGACACGCTCTTGGCTATGTGTTACACTTGCATGTGTACTAGAAATGTGGATTGTGATTGCCATGGAATAATATTAGGTATTGGTATGTCTATATCATAAACCAGCTGTATTAGCACTCCTTTTATTGCTAGTAGAGTGCTATGAAGAACTGTCTGGTTCTGTCAGTCTTTTAGACCCAATTTAAATTGCTTAGGATGTTCTCTGATCTCTTTTTAATGACCTTCCATGTCCATTAATGTCATATTATGACTCCAAAGCAAGTGCCCTTGGGATAAGAACATCCTGTGCTTTTGTTTTTGTTTTCTGATAGCAACTGCAATAACACATCACTCATTCAACTTTCCTGCTCCTTCACTATCCTCTTCAGCTGTCTCTTGCAACCTTATGTCACGAGGGTCTGGCATATATGACACCCTCTTAATTTTAATACATTCAAGAGCTTTCTTAATATGTTGCCTGAAGATTTTTCCTCTTTGTTCTCCAGATTTTTGTTTTGTGTTGTACTTTCTATTAATATAATACTTGTGTTTCACAGCCTTGTTTGAATGATCTGTGTTGAAGTAGTGCTTTTAGACCACACCGTAATAAATAGTGCTCTTTGAGCTTTATTTGTATGATGAGGACAGTGACATATCATTACTACTTAATTAATGAGCTTTTATTTTAATGAACACAGGCAAAATCTCTGAATTGATACTGGGTTTATCATGCATGCAGATCAGGTACAGTCATTGAGTCATTTCCTCCAGCTTTTCAGTGGATTTTTCAGTTTTTTGGATACAGAGACCTCTGTCATCACTGGCCTACACTTGTACATCACTGGGTCAGGTGACTAGCCAGAAAACACCTTGATTTTGTGTAGCACTATATTCTAGGTCTAGGGATTCTCCATAGACATCATTTTTCCCTTCGCTACCATGATTTTTGTCCTAATTAGTAGGAACTGCATTAATTCTCACAGTATTTGTAAGGACATGAGAGATGCTGTTATTCCAGGCATTTTTCTCCAGAAGTATACTTTCACAGACTTCCAGGTGCATTTTTAGATCCTACAGACACTCCTCTTCAGTTAGTGGATCAGATGAAGTCTTCTTGGGATGGCACTGAAGTGGGACCAAGGCTTCTCCAGATGCCTTAACTGCTGATATTACTTTTTGGAAGGACTCTTTTGGACTCTGAGGAACTAATAGGACAATATGTGCTTTGGGCTATACAAATATCCTGGGGTACCATCAATCAGTTGGATTTTAATTTAAATCAGAAAGAGGGAAAAATGTCAGAGAAAAAACTCTTACCTTAGAAGTAACCTAAGGTTATTTTGAAATAGTGTTAAAACACATTGCTATTGTCACCTCCCTTCACCTCTAGAGTTATTCAATCTCACTAACTGCAGTTAAATCCAAGTTACTTGCAACAACATTGTCCAAACAAGCATTTTTGAAAGACTCAAAATGAAGTGTTTCCCCTTTTTTCATTAAAAAAGTAATTACAATTAAAAATGGAACAGTGACTTGAAGGTCACGTTTTTAAGTTTGACTTTAAAAATACATTGCACCAAATTTCAATTGACTGTATATGACATGCTGTTTTCCTTTGTAAATCATTGATTTCAGAAGATTCTATGGTTGAGATGTAATTCAGAGGATGTTGCCACTCTGTTTATTGGCTCTTGTATTGCGTGCATCCAGCCAAGGCCAAGTAAATGAAAACTTTCCTGTTATATTTTCTAGTGAAATCATCATCCTGTATCATAGCAGCCTTAAATGATGTGCTGTTCACTGTCAGCTTTGCATTAGCTCAGGACTGGCATTCTATGGACAAGTGTGCATAGAAATGAAAAAAATTCACAAATGCAGGGTAGAGAGCAATGCGCTGTACAACAGTTTTGCATATGGCCAGCATTAGTTTTTGAGGACCTTCAGGAAATAAAATATCCTGGTCCCATGCTTACCATGTCCTGTGCCTTCCTAACTGATAGTCATATCAGTCTGGAAAACAAGCCATACAATGGCTGTCAGATCATACTGTAAGATCATTTCTTGATTCCTTTGGGAACCTCTGTGACTCAGCAAACAGGTCTTTCTGAAGCAAAGAATCATAGAATGGTTTGGGTTGGAAGCATCCTTCAAGACTATCTAGTTCCAACCCCCCTGCTACAGGCAGGGACACTTTCCACTAGATCAGGTTGCTCAAAGCTCCATCCAACCTGGCCTTGAACAATTCCAGGGTGGGGGCATCCACAACTTCTCTGGGCAACCTGTTCCAGTGTCTCACCGCCCCCACCATGAAGAATTTCTTCCTAACCTAAACCATTTAAGCTCTTTTAGCTTAAAACCATTATCCCTTGTGCTATCACTACACCCCCTAATAAAGAGTCCCTGCTTGGCATTTTAGAGCCAATTTTGTAATGGTATTCAGGCATCTGCAAACACCTGTAAATACCTAATGGGATTTTCTGAAGTATCTCAGTTGCCTGACTTGTGCAGCTGCTATTGTGAAATCCTTTAGGCTTGTGTTTTTGAGTTCTTTCTGGTCACCCTTGTAAACATAGTACCTTAGTAAATCTGACCCTAAATCAGATTGGCACTGTTTTATATCATGTCTCGTTTTGAAATGTATGCCTTTAACATGTTTGGTCTAAGCGACTTGCTCTACTGCTGTTACTTCTGTCACCTCTCGCTGTCAAGGAAGCATCAAAGCTGCTGCAGCTTTGAATCAGCAAAGCAGTGTCCTTTGATTGCTAGCTACAAAAATATGTAAGCTTACCCATCAAGCCCAGTTACAGGCAGTCCAAACAGTTCTTGCTGTAAGAAACTCCAGGCTTCATCAGTTTCCAAGCAAACTGAGCACTCACAGCATAGCATGAGAAAATAAGAAAACCAGGCACCTTCCAATGAGCGGCAAGTGAGGTGTTTCCAACACAGTCCATCTGAGCTGCTCCCTCTCCCAGTTTTGTGACAGCCTGATGTTCTGTACTTGTCTGAATAAAGTCAGTTGGCTTTGCAGCGGTCTCTGCTTCTGTATGAATGTAAATCACCTCTTTCCTATGCATCACTACTTGTGTCATAAACTTCCTCAGTCTCTTCCCTTGAGTTAAATAATCCTGCACTTTTTAATTCTCATCAAATAGAAGTCAGACCGGCAGTCTGAGTGTTATCATCAATACCTCTGGAACCCTTTAATCTTCTTTTAATTTTATTCTTCTTTTTTGGTCAAGTGACTAGAACTAAGTGCATTTTCCAGGAAAACTGTGTTATCAACGTACATACTGGCAACACATTCTCAGTGTCGTTTTCTTTCTCGGTCTATCCTAATATTTTGTTTGCTTTTTCAACTGCATAATACATAGCTTTTTACTGAACTGCCTACAGTAATGAATGGGTCTTTGTCTTGAGTGGTTACAGTTAATTTAGCTTCCAATAAGGATCACAAATAGCTTAAGTTCTTACTTTAATATATGGCACATTGCATTTGTCATATACATTTAGCATTCAGTCACACTGTCCACAGGCCTACCTAGCTTTATGAGGATGTCATTTAGCTCTTATCGAAGCATAACAACTTTGAATGTTCTTGAGTTATTCTCAGCCTTTGTACAGCTAGTCCTGAATCTTGAACTGAATGCTTTCTTTCACTGTTTTTTGAGCTGCTGGCAGAGCTGGCATTTCACCAGAGCTGGGATGTCCACCCTATCTTGACTGAATTCCTTTGCAGTATTGTCAGTGAGTCTGTCTATCTCTTCAACTGTTCCATCTCTTCAGCTCTGACACCAGCTCTTCTCCCAGAGCTTAACTCCCTTTTTTAATCTGTAGTGCTGGCAACCTTAAACTTTTCACCCTGGGGTACAGCCTAGTCCTTGTACAGTAGGTGATGACTAGTCTTCATTATTTTAGCATGAAGTGCCCAGTATCCCACCTACAGACCAGTCACTCCTTGTGCATGGGGCTGAGCATGCATAATAGAAAGACATCCCAGGATGTCTTTTCCAACAGAATGACCAATTGGTCCTAAATAAAAATCAATAAGAACAAGACCAAAATAGAAAAAGCAGCAGGAATTAAACATTGGGATACACAACAAAAATGAGAGCTTTGCTAGCATGTAAATACAGATAGATACATAGAAAGATGGGAAGGAATGGCGGAAAGAAAAAAAAAACCCTATTGCTTCAGGGAACATTTCCTTTACAGCATTTTACAAGTGGCTCTTTCAGAAGTGCCATGCACATATTTCCTCCTGATACTTGACCACTAACAGAAACCAAGTCCTGTATGCCATGACTACTGGGCTAATGTGATGGGCGAGCTCTCAAGCACTTATGCCTGTTTTAGTGTTATGAAAACATCTCCTCTGGGTGCTTGACTAGAAACCCAAAACAAGAGGGAAGAACAAACCCTCAGCAATTCAAAACGAATGAGAGAACTTGCCATTTTCAGTACACTCACCAGCTTTTCATCTTCACAGTGAGCAATGAAGTGAAATTGTTTGCTGCTCTGAGCATGGGCACCCTACCAGAGCAAACAGAAAAGCAATTGGTACCCATCAGTCCAGAACTGGTTTACAGGCCTGGAGATAGCTAGTTAGACAGAAATAAAACTCAGTGTGGGAAAACATATGTTAACTGTCAAGACAAGATTCCTTGTGACTGCATGTTAGGAGAGGGAATCATTTGTCTTTTATGGGGATGGACACCTGAAACTTGCTAGGGTTCAGTTCCCTTGCAGGACTGCTTGACCTAGTGAGGAAATATGTTAGAAAGAAACAGCAGGAGGAAGCAAGGATATTAAATCCTTGCTGGTATGGACACTAGTTAAGGACCTGTCACAGTCAAAGCAGGGTTAATGACAACCCATAGCAAATCTGGACACTGACTTTTTTTTAAGGATTAACAAAACTAGTGCTTTTAACCTACCTGGTGCCTCACACACTTGCTCACTTTTCCCACAGCATTGCATTCACAGTCTCATCTTCCCTTCCCACCATGAACATTGTTGCTGGTCTTTCAAGGTGGGATAGGAAGTCATCAGTTCATGCTGTGCAGCTGCACATGGTTACCAGTCTTGAGCATGACTGACCAGGGTTCCTGGGCATCCCCCAACATTCATCTCTACACATCTTCATCTCCAGGATCCTTCCCCACTGCCAGAATTTTCCTCCAGATGGGATCTTCACCTTCCCACCCTGAGCCCCACGTTTTGCGCATGATCAGCATCCTAACTGCTGGTTTTGTCTCACATCTTGTTACTTTCTGGAGGATTCAGGACATGCCACTTTTGTTTAGTCCTGCTGTTATCAAAATGTACAGCCAGTCTATACTGCTTGCAGCTAGCAAGTAGTAGACTTGTACTCAAGAGTATAAAAGTTCAGTTTTGGACATTTGTGCACACAATTGTCTGATGCTTGACAGCATTTACCTTCCTTTTTTTTTTTTTTGCCTGCCACTGGCCCCAGCTAGTGGGACAGAATAAGTATCTACTGCAGATTGAAGAAAGGTGGAGAAATGCTTAGAAAGTTGACAAGGCAAAACAATCGTATTAAGTGGTGTTTATTACAAGTGAGACAGCATCCTTCAAATAGCTGAGTTATGTCTATTGAGTAAAATTGAAAGGATCATAAACTCCATCAGGTTAAATGTGAAAACAAAAAGCAGGCAAAAAAAAAAAAACAGAATGAGGAATAGGATATAAATGGGGTAAAAGCTCATAAATCCTTTTTTAAACACTTCAGGAGTATGAGTAACTGTTGAGCCATAGATAATCACTGCAAAAGAAAAGGTAAGGCCATGGCAGAAAAAAAGGTGTGTTTGCTATGGAAGAACTTGAGAAAGTTCCTGAGTTTGTTTATTTATGGGGGGGGGACTTGTAAAGGATCTCTCTGATATTGAAGTGACACAGGGGACACAGGAGCAAAACAAACCTAAATAACTATATGTGAGTGAGAGCTCTGCCTGAACTCACAGATGAAGTAGCTGAAGTGCTGGCTATGGTGCCCAAACCTCTGCTTAAAACTGTCTTGGGCCCTGAGGCCTAGAAGGACGGCAGATGTGATGTTAATTTTTAAAAAGGTTCTGGAGGACATCCAAGCAACTAGCAAAGCCTGACTGAGCCCATTACTACAAACAGTAATTTGAAAAAAAAAAAAAAAGAATGAAGAAAAAATAGAGTATACTGAATATACTGAGGAGGAGTCAGCATGACTTTTATAAAGAGAAGCCCTACCTTACAAATATCCTGAAGTTCTTTGAAGGCATCGGGCTGTGTATGGGTAAGGGAGATCCTGTTTGTAGTGACTGCTCAGGCTTCTAGGTGGCTTCTGGTATCAAAAGTCTGCCATCAAATTCAGTCTTTACATGGATAAACTGTTGGTTGAAAGACAGTGAGCATAGGATAAAAATAAATGGTTGGTTCTGACTAATCACAAATGAGATCTTCAAGATTGAACAGGCCCTTGGTGGACTCCTCAGCTCTGGCTGAGTAGTAATCGATGAAGCAAATGGAGTGTTAGGAATGGTCATATAGGAAAATGGAGAGAGAGAAAAACAGTGTGCGGGGGCCACTTCATTAAGTCTTCCTGCATCTCAATTCAATATCATGTGCAGGTCTCAGAATGGATGAAGCAGACTGAGAAAGTTTGGGGAAGGGTCAATGGAACAGCTTCTGTAAAAGAAGCAGCAAAGTCAGATTGGGCTCGTCAGCATGGGAGAGAAATGGCTGAAGAGAGATCTGACAAAGGCTTGTAAAATCCTGAGAGGTATGGAAAAGGCGACTTGCAAATGGCAGTTCTTTGCCTCTTGCAACATAAGCACAAAGGGCATCAGAAGAGATTAGCAATTGCTCTGTTCCAATAAACAAGCAGTTTTTCTCATAAAATGTAGATCTTGTTGTAGGAGGTTGTGGATGTGAAAAGTTTGCACAGGTGCAAAACACAGATGTACAACATCATGGAATAAACATCCACCATAACTTATCAAGTACACATACCTTTGGCCTAGGAAGTTACTGAGCTGCAAAATGTGTAAGAGTATTCTGGGGAAGTATTTGACTCTTGCCTACGCATTTGCTCTTCGGCTACTGTCAGAAACAGGTCCTGGGAAGCTGGGCTGCTGGGCTGACCTGATACAAATATATCTGTGTTACGTTTTTATGTTCCTTCGTAAGAGTAGAGATAACATTACCCAGAATATTTAGTCTGGATAGAGCATGGGATGCTACGTGGATCTGAATGGCCTAACCAGGAATAATGGGATGGTGGGCTAGAGGGCAGCTTACAAGTCCTTTCTGATAATAGGTATTCTAATTAAAAGGCATTGTAATTCAGTGTGGAGCCTGTGACAGAGGGAAAGAGGGAGAAATTACATAAAGAAACATCTGAAGTCAGCAGCTTGCAGAACACTCTCCCCACAGGCTTCCACCAGCTGCTGATAGTGTATTCAAGCCACGAGGTCAACAACTTTTTTTGTAAACTTTTGGTTCCAGGATACAATACATACACGCCTGACACATGCTCTTGCCCTCACTGAAGCAGGGTCTTTTAAGTCTCTGTGGATTGACTCCTGGGTATTTATGTTTCTATGTTTAGTTACAAAACACAGTGACACATTTTTAACTGTAAAGCCTTTAGCTAATCATTGATAGACTGGTGCCTATAACAGAATGCTGTAGTTATTCGAGGCAAGTATAGAGTCTACAACTTCCTGTTTTAAAGTTTAGTGCTTATATATTCCTTGGCTGTTTAAACTGTATTTTCATCCCATAGAGAGTAAACCTTGTTATGTGATACACAGATATCATCCTGGGATTTTATTACCATCTAAAACAGGAACATGTCCTAGCAGTCATTCAGTTACCGGTTCACAACTGCCCCTCAAAAATTCAGACATGAAGGCAAGCTTTGGCATTTGTTGGAGGGAAAACAGATTTTGTTACTCCTGTTGTCTTGTTGCACCTCCTTTTGGGATTTTAAGGAACAGAGTAACTGAGATGAATGCTATGAAATGAAGCCAAAAAAAAAAAATGCATCCAGGGGATCCAGAAGTTTCTCCATTGTTCGTCTCACTGACAGTAAGAACAGCCAGCCTCCTGCATCTGCAGCTGACCAGGAGAGGCAGGACTTGAACTGAAGAATCTTAAATATAGCTCTTGCAAGATTGTCCCTTAACGTGTGTAGTAACTTTAATCAAAAGAAGTGCAAGTTCTGTACCTTCTGCCTATACAGATAAAGGTCAACCCAGCAGTGATACCGCTTGGGACTAGTGTAGGTCAGCAGAGTGCTGCAGTACTGCATGAGAATGTAATATCAGGTTGGAGTGAGGAGAAATACGGCATTTGGCTCAACATAATGACTCAAATCTGGTCTGGATGTCAATGCTGGAGGTGTCACTCTGGGGTAGTTGCTAGAACCTGCAGAGGAATGCAAGTTTCCTGCATCGTCACATGCTTGGGTCCTGTCCTGAAGGACAAAGTTCCTGCTAACACATCCAGGATTGCAGCCCCGTTGTAAACAAGGCCAAAGTGAGATGATGCAGTACAGACATCACTGAGGCTCTGGTGGCAGTGTGCATGGCCTACACCCTGTGTCACCTGTTCTGACCTCAAAGCTGCCTCTGCCCTATTGTCTCCCTGTTCCCCGCTGAGGCTGGGAAAGTAGTACCATCCTGCCCCTCAGGGACGAGGGGAGGAGATGAGAGCAGTCTCCTCTTTCCTTCCCCATGACAGGCAGTGCCCCTGTCTCTCCACAGCAAAGTGCCAGACCAGAGCACCTTCTTTTGCAGTGTCCATCAGAAGATGAAGTGTTCCAGGCTCTTCACTGATATCATTTCTACCTTACAGGGGAGCTGGTCTACAGAGGAAGGCCAGTGGGGATAAGAAAGACAGAAAAACTCCCGCCTCTACCATCTCACTCATTATTCAAAGACTGAACAGTGTGTCAGTATTTGGATGTACTTCCATCAACATCACACAAAGCTGCAATAGTATTGCCAGCCATGTCCTGTGTAGTACTCTGATTATTCTAGACTCTCTCAGGCTGTCATTAATAGAAGCAGTGAGAGGAGACAAAGGTATCTCTGCAGCTCTGAGGATTTTAGTTTGAGATAGGAGGATCCCAATGGGAAACAGAGAAAAATGAGACAATTTAGCAAAACTTGAGAGGAATTAATGAAGTGATTCTATTCCTCTGTCCCTATGTTTCCAGGTAAAAAGGCTTCAGAAAAAGAATTTTGCCTGGTCTGTGTCTATGGGGCGAGGAGGGCTCTGCCTGCCCAGGCAAATTGATTTCATTTTGTTTTTGTTTTTTTTTTCACATTTTGCCATCTAGGATTGTATGTTTGGGCACCTGCAGGTAAGAGAGGGAGAACTGGGCTTACAAGCTGTTGCAGGCGTTAGAACCAGAGCAACAACCATGCTGCAGTGGTCTAGGAACAGCTGACAGCCAAGTGCCTTCAGAGTCACACCAGCTTTCCATACATGAACTCTACAGAGAAACTGTCTAAGAACATCCATTAAATGAGGAAAAAAAAATCTTATAAGTGCATAAGTCAGCAACTCTTTTGTGGAGATTAGAAAAGTACCCGCTATGCGGATGAGTTGTCTCACAACTGTTTGTACAAGCTTTCTTCCATGCTGCTGTTTCTTTCACCTACTTGTCAAGCTATCAGGATCATGAATTTTGCAACTGCAGTTGTTCCTGCGATTAACTGCTTTTGTCCACAGCATGTGACAGCTTAAGGCATGAAAATTACAGGAGTCAACATGTGGGGACAGGCAGAATGTGATTACCTGAAACTAAGCAACAAGGAGACAAAAGTCAAAAAAAGTGCTGTGAACTGCCCAGGCCTGCCATGTGGTGAACAAGTGTGATTTGTTGGGTTTTATTCAAGTGCATTGGGCTTGGGGCTTTTAAATCAAAAGACAAGTTTGAATTGTTTCCCAAGCATTTATGTTTCTGAGTGATTAATCATTCAGAGATGAACGATGCCAACCGATTACATTTCTGTAGAGCATAATTTTGAAAGAGCAGGGTGAGAGGGATGCCTGGGTGACCAAAACACTTCAGTGCTTGCTGCCACTTTTCTGCCTCTAAAGGAGAGCTGTGGGCTTGGAGAAGTGGTGGGAAGGGACTGAGGAGGAATGCCAAAAGGCTGAGAAGGGTAGCAACCCCTGGTAAGCAAAGTCTTGCAGGTGGCTGCCATCCATCCTGCAGGCCAGAACACTTTGTGCTGTCTACAGAGTTCATACAGGGTTTGTGCGTGCATGTGATGTCTATGAGAGAAAGTCTGCTACTGCTGTAATGAAGTGATTTTTAAGAGATTAAGGACTGTCGTAAAGTGCTTATTTCTAGTTTTGTTCCCATAGCAGATGTGTGCTGTGTTAGCGTTGTGACATGCAGGCATTCACAGTGTCTTTGTATCTCCTTCTAGGTTCTGAAGCATCTGCGCCACTTAAATTTCACCAATAACATGGGGGAGCAAGTGGACTTTGATGAGTTTGGGGACCTGGTAGGGAATTACTCAATAATCAATTGGCATCTCTCTCCGGAGGATGGCTCAGTCGTCTTTGAGGAGGTTGGGCACTACAACGTCTATGCCAAGAAAGGGGAGAGGCTCTTTATCAATGAAAACAAAATCCTGTGGAGTGGATTCTCAAAAGAGGTAAGTGCTTAAATCATCACAGCAGTGTTTAACAAGTTGCTTCAAGCTGGAATTTGAACTAAACTTGCATACTCCTATTATTGCTCCATGTCTCATCAAAAGACCCATTCACCTTATTGTATACATATTCTCTGGCCGAGTCCTCCACACCCTCAATACACACTTCTGGAAATAATGGGCTGCTTCTCCCTTCCTATACATTTGTTAAGCCTGGGGATAAATGCTTTAAATAACACCTTTTTTTTCTGGCCTGAGTAGTTAGCTTAGGTTTTCGTAATGCTGTTTCTACAAAGATGAGAAATTCTTTGCCTAAGCCTGGTTGTTGACTAAGCAACATTTTCCTGACCGCAGTAGTTTCATCACTGAAAACAGCCATCTCTTGTGCTCTCAGTATCTCTGAATCAAGAAGTGTTCCAAGTTAAATTTGCAGCTGTTTCTGCTGTCTTTACCCTCCACATCCCAGAGCCTTCCTCACCCCGTTGCCTTGCAAACCAAACAGAACCCCTCTTCATCTGCTCAGGTTAACTTGGACATGGTGCTCAAACAGTGGGACACACCAGTACCTGGTACCCTTTTTTTAATCTACCAGAAGGTGCTTGTCCAGTCTCAAAACTATGTGATGTAGCCATCGACTTTTGTTAGGCCTAGGTCCTGCTCCGCTTAGTTGCAGGTGTTAGACCTTTTCATCATGACTGGTCTCCAGGGCTGTGTCTCCTCACATGATGGGAACATGATGATGCAGAGATCTTCAGACAAGAGCCAAGTGTCCAGCCTGGACAAGGCAGATACCTTGGCTCCTGGAGGGACTACTGAGCAGGCATCTGGCTTGTGGCCTGGGAGGTGATACAGGGAGCATTAGCTTAGAAATGTTGCCATCAGGCCCTGCTGCAACATTTAGACTTGTTAAAATAGCACCTGATGAATGAACAAGGCAATTCACTTCCAGGTGACTATTCATTTTGGCTGGCAGATCAAGTAACTCTGTCTGCAGCAGCTACATTTGCCTAACACATTTACACCATCAGTTAAGCCTTACCTTTGCTCCAGCTACACCAGCTTCACTTACAGGTTAAATTCAGCGCTCTCTGAAGGAGGCACTGGTCAGGCAGACCACACTGCAGCAGAAATGCCAAGCTCAGGCTTTTCTAAGCCCAGTTGGAGACTCTGAGCCTAAACTACAAGTGGAGTTTAAAACTGTGATATTCTAACCCCTTCTTCTGATTTTTGCAAATGCCACTGGCACCTTTTCCAACAGTCAGGACACTTTCTTTTTTTCCACTTAAACTGAGTAATTATGTTTTCTTGGTCTGCATTCCTCGAACAGTGCAACATTTATCTCTATTCTCTGCCCTAAACTATTATAAATGCAGCTGGATGTTGCTGAGTTTCATGCCAGGGTATGTGAATTGTGTGCCAGCAGAGGGGATTGCAATCTCTATGTCTATTGTAGCTTTTTTTTTTTCAGGTTATAGATTCATTTTTTCCAAGATAAAAGGCTCTGCTCAAAGAGACTAGCTAGTATACTACTCATTGAAGCCTTCTGGGCTTCAGTCTTCCTCAAAAAAAGATTAAATGTAGTTAATTTTAATATAGGAACTGCAGTATTGGCCAGATTTGCAAAAGAACAAGTTAAGAGTAGGTAAGAAAGATAGATTCATTCTGGCAGAACTTAATGAAATTTCCCACAAAATACTTAAGAAGGCAGACAACACAATTCAAAATACTATTAATTTGTCTTTGAGAAATACGGAAGACAGGTGATTTCTCAAAGGATTAGGGGAGGGTAATCATAATACCTGTTTTTAAAAGCAGATATTGGAGAGCCAAGAGAATTACACACAACTGAGCTGAGCTTCAGCAACCCAAAAGACTTGATAAAAAATTATTAAACAGGTTATAAATACTTAGAGGATAATAAACTAATAAGAAAAAAGCCACCCAGGATTTGTCAAGATGAAATTATGTCAAACCTGTTTAATTTTCCTCTTTGGCAGCACAATCAGCTTGGTAGATAATGGAGAAGCAGCACACAACTTCAGCTGGGCTTTTGATTCAGCCCTTTTCAAACTCATCACTGTCAACCTAGCAAAAGGCAGTCTAGAGTGATGAAGTCCTCTTGGTGGATGCACAACAGGTGGAAAGACTGTCACAGGAAATAGGTATTAACAATTTGCTGCAGAGAGTGCTTCAAGTGGGGAGCTGTAGGGATTTACCCTGGATATGCATCTGCCGAATTGACTATGCAATCCTGATTAACAGCTTAGAACCAGTGTTCCCAAACTATGCTGCAGCTATTCTTCAGAGTGATAGGCAACAGCAAGCACTCTCAGCTGCAGGTGAATACCTGAGCCAAGAGATGGGCATCTCCACAAAAGAGTTGCCACTACCCAGGGCTTGCTTACCTTGTGACTGAAGTTTTTGCCTGCAAACAGTCAATTTCTAGACTACACCCCAAGCTCAGCACCTAAGCACATCCACACAGGAGCTTCCTGGAGATCAGCAGGTTAGCAGCACTAGGGCTAAGCAATAGGATAAGTGAGGAAATTAAAGAGTTCAAACAGGGTTTAGATTGTATGGTAAGGGATGGGGAAGAAGGGGATGGAGGCTTCTTTCTTTCCACATAGCAGGAAACCTCCAAAAAGGTGAATGGAAGCTTCCAACCAGAGCAGCCCTTAGCTATACACAGATCAAAGCACTCTGCTGGCAGTGGAAAATGTGGGTTTAACTCACATTTTCGCATGCCCATGCATGCTCATCTGACCAATCACTGCCAGGGTATGACCGTGCCCAGGTGGGCTCATGCACAGCATAAATGCACAGCCAGCAGGTGACACAGCTGGTCCTTTTTGCAGTAGCAAAAGCCTAGAAGTCTGAGTAACCTTTTTGATTAAAGCTCTGATGAAAGTGAGATGGGGGCTTTACAATTCCCCTCCATGGCCTTTGAAATGGAAAACCTAAGGTGTACTTCTTGTGGAGGTGTCCTTTTCTGGATCTGCATCTTTAGATGCTCAGTGTTCCAAAAACAGGGCCTTTCTCTCTTTCATATGAAAGCTCCTCTTGTATTTCGTGTCTTGTAATTTACCTTTTTTGTTTCTAGGCTAGAGAGGGTCTTCAGGACAGCAGGATGAATTGTGCTTCAAGGGCCTGTTTTAAGTCCCATAAATCATTAGCAGTCAATATGCAGTCTATGGGATTGGGGATCAGCAGTCAGAGCCCATCATCTCCAAGGCTGACTCAAATTCCTGCCTGTAGACATGGACCGTCTTTTCTTTTAATCATCTAATGACTGTTTTCTGGCATGTGTCTCATGGGTCACATACCAGTTTGCAGTGCCCACAACACAAGTAGAGATTACAGAGCTCTGCTGATCTTCCCTACCATTCCTTCATGCAGTCCTTCAAACAAGTGTAACTGCTGACGGTTGAGGGAAGACTATCGTTCAAGATGTCTCTGTTCAGTGGAAAGAAGAGGGGAGTATCTGAGGCTCTCCATCAAGCATTTAATCAAGCAGTAACACCCTTGGAGTAAGCCTGAGGTCCTGCTGTAGGAAGGCTGCACGTGGGGCACTGCTACCATTAACCCTCCTTGGGCTCTTTTCTTTCAGGTGCCTTTCTCTAACTGCAGCAGGGACTGCCTCCCGGGCACCAGGAAGGGCATTATTGAGGGAGAGCCCACCTGCTGCTTCGAGTGTGTGGACTGCCCTGATGGGGAGTATAGTGATGAAACAGGTAATACCCACAGGGTCGCTTTGGGGTTTGCAGTGGACCATACAAGCCCTCTGGGCATCATCCATGATTGTGCTGAAGTTGCCTCCCTGCAGTGCCGAGCTGGAGACTGTTTTGCCAGGGGGCTTCACAGAGAGCCTGGAGGGACATTCTCCTGAAAAGTTTATGGGAGTTGAGTCCTGTGGTCCTCAGGTCCTGTGTTCTGCTGAGCTTGCTTGTCACTCCGTCTCTGAATTAGGAAAATTAAGGCAGAGAAACTGAAAAGGACTTGCAAATAGGAAGCCTCTCAGGCAACAACAAGCAAACTCCACTGCACTGTAGCAATAGCTTTTGTTTCTCAAATAAACCTGGAGGAAGGAGACACTCCCTACCCTAATCCTAGGTACAGTAGTTATGTCTGCCTCCATCTTTTCCTCATGTCAGCTTTTTTTTCATGCTTTACAAAGAAATAAAGTCCATTCCATTCCTGACTTCACAAGCAAAGAGGTAGCGGGGTCACCAACCACAGCTTCTGTTGAACACTGGCACTGCGAGAGAGCAGAACGCCCATGGACATCATTTTTGTTGGTTTCAGCGCACTGAAGGGAAAAGTTAACTCCAGTTTTAGAGTTGGTTGAAAAATTCTGAATCTCCAATGCCATTCCTCAGTGTTGGGCATCCTCAGGTGAAGGCAAGTAAATCCTTTCTGAACATCAGTCCCCTCCATACTGTAGAGTGCTCAGGATCTCCTCACCCTTTCCAGCAGCACCAGCCCCAGCGCACGCTGCAGACCTTACCTGAGATGAAAACCAGCAAGCTGCATGCAAGACTGAAGAAGTATTCTCCTTTGGGAGAGAATCTAATCTGTACCCTATCAGACAAGAATGATAATATTTTTACATGAACACAGTAAATATGTAGGGCTTATAGCACTATATATACATAAACATATAGTACAAGTTGCTTGGATGTAGCATTTTTTAATTAAGTAGAAGCAATTCTGGTCATTTGTAATAGGTGTCATGTGGTGTTTTTCACAAGATTTTGGGAGCTAGCACTGGTATGTTTGTGAGATTTGTGAGGCTGAGAGAGTGAGCCTTCTCACTGCACAGTTTTCTGCTGCAATTTCAGCTGACAGTAGTGCTCTTTATTTCCTGTACTTACCAGTTTCATAGGCGTAGAGCAGAGTTTCACAACCAGTGTCATCAAACGGGGAGCGGTACAGCTGAAGGAGACAATCTCTCATCTCCTTCCCTAGCTGTTTGCTTTCATGCTTTGTCTGTGTAACCACAGAGCAAATTGGTTCAGGTCTCTGGTCTTTCTGAAAACAATCTCATTTTTTGGCAGGTTGAGTTTCCAGTTGGAACAAGAAGCTGCATGACCTCTCATGCTAACACAAAGGAGGGGGCAGCAATGAGCAGCCTCGAGGGAGGAGGGAGATCTGGTTTGTTCCCTTCATGGCAGCATAGCCTCTAGGTCAGCTGAAGACAACAGTGAAAGCATTTCTTTAGGATGACATGATAAATAGCTGCCCCAGTATCAGGTAGAGGTGGCTGAATTCTCTGGTATGTGAAGTTAGCTCTGCCCTGCATACAATTTGCAATAGGCTTCCAGGTAAAAGGCACACAAAAAATAAAAGTGATTGGCTGAACAAAAGTAAATGAAGTGACATGGTGGTGGGAGCTTCTGATTGCGCTTTTACATCTAGTGCAAGTTTTTCAGATGAACAGCTTAGGTGAGACAAGTCATTAGGAGAGCAGCATCATATCAGGTAGTAGATGCTCCCTGCAATCACCCCTCCAGAACAAGAGAGCTCAAAATACTCTGCACTCATTAGCTGGGCATTCCTGACCTCTTCATTAGCATCAAGCTCTGCTCTGGGAGCTATGCTCAGAGTCTCTGCCTGTACTCAGGTGCAAAGCTCAGAGGGATGTTGCTGTGAAAGGGGTTTTCTGTTTGTTCCCAGAACTCAGTGCGGCCCATTGCTAACCTGCTGGCATCCCCAAGGATGAGGTAAGGTGTGACTTCCAACTCACTGCTCTTAGCCCCTTTCCACTACTATCAAGGGAGTCATGACCCTTACCACTGGAGTATAAGACCTGTTAGGGTCAAAGCAGAGCAGTAGCAGCAGGCCCTCCCCTTTTGATTATGGCAGCCATTGGAGACAGATGTTGCCATCCCAATAGGCTCTAATTAGTTTTATGCAGAGGAAGGAGACAGAGGCATCAGTTTTCGCTCCGCAAGTATCGGTGGGATGCTTGGCTGAATGGTATCCTTAGGACACGTCTTCCTCTGACGTGTCAAGCATCAGAAATGAGAGTGTGTTGGGAGTCAAGGGCATTGCCTGCCTTCAGGGACAACCAGTTTAAACACTTCTAAGACTCACCTCCAAGGAATATGAAATAAGCTCTCACAGCACTTAAGGAGGCAAGCACGTTTTTCATTTTCTCTGTAATAGAAACAGGATGTTTCAAATGATGATGAGTGTGAGATGTATGGAGACAGAAGCAGATGATAAAAATGAAGAAACAGTGGGGGACAGAGCTTGTGTAACAGCTGATAGTAATCAAGCAAGTTTTGTAAAGTTTTGCCAAGAAATAGATCCATAAAGCAGAGTGCATGGGCAAGACTTTTTTTTTTTTTTTAAGCTGGCAGGCTTGTTGTTTCACTGTAAAACACTCTGAGACACTAATAAATAATATTGGGAACCTGCATGCACCTGAAGGCACCCCCTGTATTTAAGGTGAAGGACAGTGTGTAGCTGCCATACATTTTGTCCCCTATTTCAGTCTCTCATTCTGACAAACTTTCCCTCTCCCTGTCATTTGTTTTTCAGATGCAAGTGCTTGTGACAAATGCCCTGAAGACTACTGGTCCAATGAGAACCACACATCCTGCATCCCCAAGCAGATAGAGTTTCTGTCCTGGACAGAGCCATTTGGGATCGCTCTGACTCTCTTTGCTGTGCTAGGAATTTTCCTGACTTCTTTTGTCCTGGGAGTCTTCACCAAATTTCGCAACACTCCCATCGTGAAGGCCACAAACCGGGAGCTGTCCTACCTCCTTCTCTTCTCCTTGCTCTGCTGCTTCTCCAGCTCATTGTTCTTCATTGGCCAGCCCCAGAACTGGACTTGCCGTCTGCGGCAGCCAGCTTTTGGCATCAGCTTTGTCCTTTGCATCTCCTGCATCCTGGTGAAAACCAACCGTGTCCTGCTTGTCTTTGAGGCAAAGATCCCCACAAGCCTCCACCGAAAGTGGTGGGGCCTCAACCTCCAGTTCCTCCTGGTCTTCTTGTGCACATTTGTGCAGATCATCATCTGCGTGATTTGGCTCTACACGGCCCCACCATCCAGTTATCGAAACCATGAGCTGGAGGATGAGATTATCTTCATCACCTGCCATGAAGGCTCCCTGATGGCCCTTGGCTTCCTCATTGGCTACACCTGCCTTCTGGCAGCTATTTGCTTCTTCTTTGCCTTCAAGTCTCGAAAACTGCCTGAAAACTTCAACGAGGCCAAGTTCATCACCTTCAGCATGCTGATCTTCTTCATCGTCTGGATCTCCTTCATCCCTGCTTATGCCAGCACATACGGCAAGTTCGTCTCTGCTGTGGAGGTGATTGCGATACTGGCAGCCAGCTTTGGTCTTCTGGCCTGCATCTTCTTCAACAAAGTCTACATCATCCTCTTCAAGCCTTCCCGGAACACAATCGAGGAGGTGCGCTGCAGCACGGCTGCCCACGCTTTCAAGGTGGCTGCCAGGGCCACACTGAGACGGAGCAACGTGTCACGCAAGCGCTCTAACAGCCTCGGGGGCTCCACTGGCTCCACCCCTTCCTCCTCCATCAGCAGCAAAAGCAACCACGAAGACCCTTTTCCTCTACCAGCCTCCGCTGAGCGGCAGCGCCAGCAGCAGCGTGGGTGCAAGCAAAAGGTCAGCTTTGGGAGCGGCACAGTAACCCTGTCCCTGAGCTTTGAGGAGCCACAGAAGAATGCCATGGCCAACAGGAACACCAAGCGCAGGAACTCCCTGGAGGCCCAGAACAGTGACGACAGCCTGATGCGGCACCGGGCCCTGCTTCCCCTGCAGAACAGCGAGTCCCTCAGTGCCGAGCCTGGCTTCCAGGCAGCTTCTAGCCCAGAGTCCAGCTCACAGGAATCGGTGGTGGGAGACACCAGAGAAGAGGTACCAAGACCTGAGGCGGAGCCTTCCCTGCCATCGGCTAACTCCCGAAATTTTATAGGCACTGGAGGTGGCTCTGTCACAGAGAACACAGTACATTCCTAACGAAAGAAGATCACGAAAAGCACACCAGTCCCCAAGAGGAACTTGTTCACCTCTTGCTTCTGAATGGGAAAGACAACAAAGATAGGTATCTGTGACACAGCCCCACCACACCTTATTGTTAGCGCCGGCAGGCTAACACACATGCCTCCAGAGGAAGGACTGTCAGAAGCCTATGTCTGGGGAGCCTTGAACTGAATTAGCATTCGTGTTATTGAAATCAGGACATCTTGGAAGGACAAGTGAAGATTGCCTCTGGTGGGGCTTAAGCAGAACTCTGCATGCTGCCTTGCCTCTGTAAGCTTTTCCTGCCAGACTGCAACTCAGCTGACTATGGGAGGCACTGGGCAATTCCATTATACTCTGCTTTTACATTTATGTATAATATTCCTCTTTCCCACTATGTATAATATTCCCTCTTTATCCAGTATACGTGATCTGTAACCATGTGCGTCAGGACTCTCAGCTCTTCAAAAGCAAGACATACGGTTTCACTTGGGGAAAGCACGGTCATGGGGAAAATAAAAAAGGCCCCAACATCCTGCATGCTGTGTACAGCCAAGGGTGTGAACATGTAAAGTATTTAATGTGACAGAGCGCCCTGCTATTTATATTTAGTAATGTCCCAATTTCTCCTTTCTGCCCAGCAGGAAATACTGGACAATACCTTTCACAGACTCCATTGCACTAGACCAAGCTACTAGGTTTCTACTGTTTTTTTCCAGCTGAGGTAGCTTTACCTCCAGCCTGCCTGCTTTGGTGGAGGGGGAGAACAGTTTGTAAATCCCCCTGGAGAATGTTGCGAGAGCACAATGAGATGTATTCATGATTGATTATGTCGCTAGTAGTTGTATGCTTAACAAAGTGTTGCTGCTGTAATATTCCACATGGCATACATGGCTAACCCTTTCACAGCATAGTCAGTGTTGTGCTTTGCCATATTAATCTGCCTCACACCTACACATAGCATTGCACTAGTCGTGACAGTACTCATGGGCCTGATACAAAGCCAATGAAACAAGGTGAAATGGAGGAGTTAGGGATGGAGAAATAGCCCCCAAATTTGGTAATATTTGAGATTAATATTGCAAGTGTGCATGCTGGTAGATGATGGGGTGAAGAAAACATACAGACCTGGGCTCTGAGACATGCAAACAGACAAATGAGTAAATTGGATATGTTCTGGTTCCTATAGGCCTTCTACTAAGTTATGTCCCTCCTGGTCCATGTTGAAGAGAAGGCACCTAGAACAGGAAGGGTGCACTGTACCTAGAGAAGAAGAGCAAGGACTTCAGAAGAGAGCACAGCAGAACTTCACTACAATTGACTCTTGTTCCACACCCTCAAAAGCAGGCATGAGTGCTCCTGGTTGTGTAAGGTATGCCTGGTTCCTCTCCAGCTCTGCCGGAAAGGCTGAAGTAAGAGAGTTGTTAGAACAGGTATTCGTTGCAGCCAGATGAAAGAAAGAGTGCCCCTAGGCAACCTGGCAGGAAGGGTGAGGTTATGTTGCAAATTTACTTCCCTCTTCCCAGATCCCATATGCAAGAACAGGCTTCTGCAGTGAGGACGTCAGTACGTTCCCTCTTCAACCATGGATGTTGTCTAGACCATTGTGGAGAAGTATACAGGCCTGCAGCTTAGTGTGAGGAGGGACAAAAGGACTGTGTGAATGTGTTGGGGAAAACACTACAATTCTCTTGTCATGGTTTTTGCTTGTTTGTTGTTTTGCCAGGGCAGGAAAATAAAACTTATAGGTGACATTACTGTACAAAAACTTTGTTTTGCCACCTCCACTTGCTGTTGACAAGGAAGAGGAGTTTTGCTTTAGAAGAGCACAGTGGAAGTCCAGAACCCAAAGGAGAATGCTATTAACACAAGTTACTTTAACCCTTTTGTTGATTCTGTTACATTCACCTTGGAGTGGGCTCGAATTTTAATTACAGTGTCTAAGAACCAATCCAACTTTAACTGTATGGCCTGCAAATTACAATATTTGATTAAAGCTACGGCACTGCAGGTTAAAAGAAAAAAAGAGTTTGAAAACACAAGTCACTGGGGCCACACTTTCAGAAACCACATTCTACCACGGGACCCAGTGGGAGTTACTCATTGCTTCTGAAAAAACAGGTCCCTTCCCCAGGCTGCTGACTGTGGCCTCCAGGCTTAATTTAGAGTTGGTGACTGAGATCCGTGGTCTCCTGGGTCTAAATGCATGAACGGAGATAGCCACTAGATGGCAGAAGGGCTAAAAAAATACTTTGATTATGGCTCACTCTTACAAAAAGTTCGGCAGCCAAATATTTTTAATGCTAGTGAGTAATTCCTACAAGCCAGATCCAGTAAGTAGACCCTGAATCTGATGGCCTTGAAAGCATAGAAGTACTCGATGAATTAAATGAGGACAACACAAGATATGCACTGTGCACAAACACATGTAATGTGAGAAATGAAGTCACCACTGCCTGCTTTGTTTGAAGAACAATCTTCAGTGGCTACGCACACAGTAGATATGTTGATATTTATTGCTAAGCTTTTCGGATGTTCTTCAGTCTTTACATCTACTTAAAAGGAAGTTGTACCCTGGTGCACAATGAGGCTCCAATGGCCTGCCATAATTTTCATGCAACAGACCAACCAAGCTCAATTTGCTGGGAAAGCCCTATCCACCCTCACTGCACACTTACCCTGAGCTGAAAGCCGCCTCGAGCCACACAGGTTGTATGAGCACCTCTGCTGCAGCCTTATTTGAGTGACACACGTGCTAGAGACAAGGGAAAATCAGTAAAAAATCAACTTCAGGGAGGCGATTTGCAACCAAACTCTTTTTTTCCTTACACTGAGGGTATATGTTCTCATCCCGCCAAGTCCAGGAGAAAAGGAAGGTTGTTCAGACACCTGTCCAAAAGCCTCTCTGTGTGGCACAGAGGACAATACTGATGATGACAAGTTGGGTAACATCCTTCTGTGGAAAGCTCAAGCCCAAGAACCTCCACTGGCATGTCCCACCAGAAGTCACTCACATGAATGGGTGCCCCTTCCCACCCCCCATGGCTCAAAAACCTACTGGAAAGCATGTGCCCTTGTTGGTATTTGCTGGACCATCCAGTAGAGAAGCAATGGGGACATCAAGCAGAGAGTGTATCAACTCTGCATTGGATTTCCATTGGCAAACTTGGCTGACAGGCAAGGAACCATCCCGGTGAACAGCCCGATGCTGCACTGCACCCCTGCTCTGCCCACAAACCCAGCAGAGCTCTGCCTGCTCAAAGCCCAAGCAGAGCATCCATTTGCTCTCCAGGGAGGAGAGGGATGATACTGGAGGAAAGAAGCTTTCCTTAGCCATTCTGTTTCATGCATCTCACCATGTCCTCTCTACACACACAGGAGGTCCATGCAGTATGCAATACACACTGCTGGTAAACTCAGGGCTATATTTACCAAACTGTGTTGGGAAGGCATAGGGGAAGGTGTGGGTTGTTGTTGTTGTTGTTGTTTTTCCAAGGAATCTGGATGTTGAAAGCGGGCAGAAATAAACATTCAGTTGAACAGCTGAGCATTCGGACTGAGGCCTGAAGGCTCTCCAGGGAATTTCTGGCAAGGACCAGGGGGCTGGACCATTCACCGCAGTGCTTAGTTTCCTGCCTGAGGGGCACCACAAACAAGCTGGAAAGCAGAACGTCAAACGCCGCAGCTCCCAGCCGCTCACGGAGGCAGAGGCCTGGGCCCGCCTCGGCCCCTCCCCGCCAGCAGGCTCGGCACCGCGGCGGGAGCGTGGCCCGCCCCGGCATACGGGCGCTGCCGGCGAGCGGGGAGGAGCGGCTCGGCGCGGCGAAGAAAGGAGCGGCTGCCACCATGTTGTGCGGGGGCATCTCCGCGGCCCAGCCCGCCACCAGCGAGACGCAGAAGATCGCTGAAGAGGTGAGGGGGCCGCGCCGCGTCGGGGCCAGGCCCGGGAGGGCCCGAAGGGCCCGGGAAGGGCGGCGGGTCTCCCGGCTACTCGGGCTTCTCCCGCAGGGCCAGTTCCCGGCGTCAGCCTGCTTGGGCTGGGAGCCGCGGCCCCTCCGGGCGGCCCTGCATGCTGACGGGGGCCGGGTCACCACCTCTAGGCAGACGAACGAGGAACCTCCCCTCCCCGCCCCCCCCCCCCACCAAAAAAAAAAAACAAACCTAGAAGCGGAAAGACTGATGAACTGTGGAAATATATTGAGCAATTCTTAACCTGCGGAACGGTACCTGTGCCTACTTGGCGTGCTGGCTGCCGGGGATGGCACACAAGGACCGGGCAATCCTGATGGACGTGCTTCCTGACCTGTGAAGCTTGCAGTCTAAAAATTTCCTTCAGCTTGAAGAAGGTGCTAAGGAGCTTCTTTTGAAGTCTAAACCTTATAACCAGTTTTCTTTATTTAGAGAGGGAGAAAGAGGCAAGAAAACTTCTCTACTGCTTCTGCTGTTCCAAGAAGCAGAATTCAGCTCTAACCCCTGCCAGCTCCGAATACTGCTGCTGGTTACAGTAACTTAAGTTACTGCCCATGCTAATGGAGCACATGCTTTTGCTCTAAAGATGACTGTACAAATAAGTTCATCATTCAAAGCGTGTGGTTTTGTTTCAGTCATGGATAATAACTCAACTTCAGCTTTTTAGTTTTATCAGCTAGGGTCTGTCAAGCCAGTGAAGAAAGATGAAGGACAAGCTCCTGCTCATTGTCATTGTCCAGATTTGTTTCCCTGACTGCCACAGTTTCTGAACAGATACACCCAAAGGCACAGCAGTCTTTGAAACTAGAACTTAGCTTGTCAAATCTGATGATGTCTTTTAAAAAATAAAAAAAAGTGCATCTCTTAAGCACCAACCAGAGTTTGCAGTATGGAATACAGTATTAAGGATTGCTGAGAGATTCATAATTATTGTTTTGCCCAGAAAAGGCCTACATGCCATGTTAAAGATAATGCTAGTATGCAATTAACATTTCACATAGACTGAAAACAAGATTTGTTTAAAATCTGAATTTCTATTTTGTAGCATACTGTAGTGGTTTGGTAATCCAAAAATAAGTTGAAAACCCAACTGGATTCAGAAGTGAATGGAATTAAACAAGTATCTAAAAATTATTTAAATTGCCTAAATATTGAAAAGTTTGTTCAATTTGTTCATTTAATGGAATATATATGGGAAAACTCCAAACTGAAATTTGCCCATGCAGTAATATCCTCATCTGGATATAGACCGTGAAGAAAACATGCTTTCTTAAGTCAAGATAGACTTCTCAAATTATCTTGTTTGCTTGAATCGTTGTGGAGATTTGCTAGTCTGTCAGTTTGTTTACCATATTTCCTGTTCCTGCTTTTCCAGTTCTCATCTCCATTGCATTGTTTTGTAAGAACAGTGGTGATGGCCAAACATTGGTCAGATTTGTAGTGCTGGCAAGCACTGCTGCTTACCCAGAGCAGGTAAAGTGCGAGAAAGAGCAAGACAGCTTCCCTCCAGCAGTGCCTCTGGCTTAGGAGTCCCATAGGAACTGCCCCTCCACTGCAAGGATTTCCACCCAGGTTTGCTCAGCGTTTGGCTTCTCACTGGCAGCTGTGGCAGGGGTTAGTCAGGGTGATTTTGAACCATCTTCTTCCTAGTAACTGCTCTGGGAGTAAGCAAACAGGCCATGCAGATCATCAAAGAGCCTTCAGGATGTAATAATTTTGAGCCCTGTCGTTGAATTGCAGATCGTTCAGGTGGGAAGGGACCGCGCAGGGTCAGCAGTCCCAGGCTGCTCCAGGCTTTGTCCAGTCAGTTCTTGAAAACCTCCATGGATGGAAACTGCGCAGCTTCTTTGGGCAACCTGTTGCACTGCTGGACTGTCCTTATAGGAGAAGGGTTTTCCTTATATGCTGTTTGAACCTCCAATTTCAATTTGTAACCACTGTGTCCCATTCTTCTGCCATGGCCTCAATGTAAAGATCCTGGCTCCTTGTAGATATTGGAAAGCTTTCCTCAAGGCCTTCTTTTCTCCAGGCTGAGCAAGCTCATTTCCTTCTTCCTCTCTTCACAGGGCAAGTGTTCCAGCCATCTGACCTCATGGTGGCCCTTCATTGAGCTTGCTACAGTTTGTCAATATCTCATGGAGTCATAGAATGGTTTGGGTTGGAAGGGACCCTTAAGGAGCATCTAGTTCCAACCCCCATGCCATGGGCAGAGACACCTCCCAATAAGTCAGGTTGCCCAAGCCCCATCCAACCTGGCCTTGAACACTTCCAGGGATGGGGCATCCACAACTTCTATGGGCAACCTGGTTCAGTGCCTCACCACCCTCATAGTAAAGAATTTCTTACATCTATCTAATGTAAACCTACCCTCTTTTAGCTTAAAACCATTACCCCTTGTCCTGTCACTACACTTGCTGATAAAGAGTCCCTCTCCAGCTTTCTTGTAGGCCCCCTTTAGATACTTTAGGTGGAAGGCTGCTATAAGGTCTCCCCGGAGCCCTCTTTTCTACAGACTGAACAACCACAACTCTCACAGCCTGTCTTCATGGGAGAGGTGTTCCAGCCTTCTGATCATCCTCGTGGCCCTGCTCTGGACTCGCTCTAACAGGTCCATGTCTTTATTGTGTTGGGGGCCCCAGAGCTGAATGCAGTACTGCAGGTGGGGCCTCATGAGAGCAGAGTAGAGGGGGATAACCACCTCCCTGACCCTGCTGGCCACACTTCTTTTGATGCATCCCAGGATAAGGTTGGCTTTCTGGGCTGCAAGTGCACATTGCCAGCTTGCAATGTGGCTTATCAACCAACACCCCCAAGTCCTTCACCTCTGGGCTGCTCTCAGTCCATTCTCTGCCCAACCTGTTTTTGTGCTTGGGATTGCCAAGGTGCAGGACCTTGCACTTGGCCTTGTTGAACTTCATGAGGGTGGCACAGGCTCATCTCTCAAACCTGTCGAGGTCCCTCTGGATGGCATCCCTTCCCTCCAGCGCGTCAACTGCACCACACAGCTTGGTGTCATCGGCAAACTTGCTGTGGGTGCACTCAATCCCACTGTGCATATCACCGACAAAGATGTTAAACAGTGCCAGTCCCAGTACTGACCCCTGAGGAGCACCACTGGTCTCCACCTGGGCATTGAGCCGTTGACCGCAACTCTTTTAGGTTAAAGCCCTCTTTGCCAGCTTGGTAAGCCTGTGACCAAATGTGCTCTTCTCCTCCTCTGACAGATGGACCCCATCAGCCCCCAGTAGACCAAGTTTCCGAACCCCTGGCTACAGTGGCACCAGTCCCATAGCCATTTGTTGATTTGCCAGATTCGGCTGGCACTTTCAAATCCCTTGCCTGTGACTGGGAGGATTGATGAAAAAACTGCCTGTGCTCCAGAATCCCTTACTGCTGCTCTCAGGGCTCTGTAGTCCTTCTTGATACTCCTCAGGCTGCTCCTGGCTGTATCACTGGTGGCCACGTGAAACAACAGCAGTGGATAATAGTCTGTAGACTGTACAAGGCTTGGTAGTCTTTTTGTGACATGATATGATCTTTCTTATACTGGGGGCCCAAAACTGGACATAGTATTCTAAATGTGCTCTTACAAGTGCCAAGTAAAGAGCAATAATCACTTTCCTCTCCCTTCTGGCTAGGCTCCTGCTGATGCATCCCAGTATGCTACTAGCCCTCATTGCTACCAGGGCATGCTGCTGGCTCATGTTTAGTGTACTGTCCACCGGGACCCCCAGATCTTGACCTTGATCATGAACTACCAGAGTGGGCTGATACCAGGTCTTTCAGAGATTACTTCTCTCTGGGCTCTCCATACTGAATCAGGATGTCTTTTTGTCACATGCTGTGGTGAGTCATTGCCATGATACCCTGACAAGCTACAGCTGTGTGTGACTGAGCTGTCAGCAGTTATGGAGCCCAGTGTTCACCTTTCTGGTGGAAATATAAAATGTGCTGAACTGAGGCAATTTTGAGACCTATGAAACCAAATTTGCACAGCATCTAGGATTAGTAAGGGAGCACAGGACGGGATAGGGTCAGTGGGATACTAATGTCTGCCCTCTCCCCTGCTTCCTAAAATTTGTAATAGTAGCTCTAGTGATGGGAACTGAAACCACTTGCTCCATCCTCTCACTCAGGTGGAAGGAAGGAGGGAGGACTGTGCTTTCTGCGGCTGCACACCTCCATGCGTTTGAGAATGCAAAGTTGTTGGGAGCACTTTGATTTGCACCTGAGTGGTGGCAAAGTGGCACTTGTTTTCCCTCAAGGAAGCAGGTGGGATGCAGGCAGGATAGCAGATGTATTAATTTACGAAGAAGGGGAAGTACACCACATGACTGAAAAGAGAAAATCTCACTGCTGTTACTGGTGCACTGGGAGTGGAGCGAGGGCTACGTAATGATGCAGTGCAGCAGGGAAGGCCTCCTGTGTAGCACTTGGCTTGCAGCAGGAATTCCAAGAATAATTCGTGTTGCCTGTGTAAACAAAGCATAAAATATTCTGCTTTCCTGACCAAGAATCTTACTGTATAGCCATGATGTTCTAGACAGCCAAGTGTGGGACAGAAAAACTGCAACTCATGAGAGGTCATGTCTCCATCTGGGGTACTGGGCAAGTTATTCTGGCTTCTTGAGCACAGGTTTTATACTCTGGAAACTGGGAATGATAACTCGGAACGCTTCAGTTATTTGGGGGGAAATATTTACAGTTTGAAACACTATACATTGCAGTTATTAAACGCTGGAAGAACTGTCAAATAAGTGTTGTAAAGCCTCAAGCTTGGGTATATTGCTTTCCAAGGTTGATTTTTGGCTGCCTGTCTGTTCTGCGATTCAAAAAGGGAGGTAGTGCTGAAGACAGCCCTTTTTCTTGTTGTAAAAATGATATATATTTAAAACCTTCTCTTTTAAAAAGGCTTAAAGACGTGTACATGTAGATAGTAAACTGCTTTATATTTGTTGTTAAACATACAGGACAGAAAGGGAAGCTGAGACATTAACAGTGGAAATCATTTGTCAAAATAAATCTTCTAGAAAAAGCACACAGTTCTTTATTAGAGGTTGTCTCCAGACTTGGTTTCAGTCTGTGATGACTGAATCACATCGCCGTCTTGGCTTTGCTGCCTATCTGGATTTTTGGCCTTGCTTTAACACACACACACACGCACGCACACACACACACACACACACACACACACACAAAAACAACCTGGAGAGTAATGGGGCATACTGATAGTGTGAGCCTTAAGTCCTAAATACTTGCATATATTGCATCAGTCTTAAATAACTTGTTGTTTCCTTAAGGTGAAGCCTCAGCTAGAAGAAAAAGAAGGGAAAACCTTTGATGTCTTCACTGCAGTGGAGTTTAAAGCTCAGGTGGTTGCTGGAACAAACTACTTTATCAAGGTAGAGGACACTGGGCAATGGAATCCCTCCACTTTCTTTTTTTTTTTT
>VXAL01018405.1:0-49396 GCA_013399475.1 Chauna torquata
CCGGGCTGGGGTGCGGGCGGCCCCGCGCGGGGGAGGCCCCTCTGGGCCGCGTTGGGGGCCGCGGGTCCCGGTCAGCACCGCACAGCCCCCACCCTGCCCGCGGGTCCACTGCGCGCCGGGATCCCGGCCTGAAACCCGGTTCTGCTGCGCCGGGGGATGCCGGAGCCTCGTGTCCCGCCTGGGCCCCGGCACCTTCCGGCTGCATCCGCTGGTGTTCTCCTGGCCGACCTACCGATGCACTGGTCAGCTGCTGGCCTGCCCCCCGGGCTGCCCGTCAGGCTGCCCGGTAGCGCTAACTGCAGGTGACTTGTGGCTGTATATGTCTACACAAGATAATTTTTTAAGGGAGCTATCTTGAGGACACAAAGATACAGCTCACGTTACGTGCACTTCTAAACTGTTCTGTTGGTGCCACTGTTCACAGACACTGGCATCTTCTTTTGTAATAGGTGAGAGGCAGCTAAGTTCTCTTGAAAATGTAAGAATCTCCGACACGTTAGAAAATACTCAAAAGCAGGTACTTGTTTTTTCCTGGGAAGAGCAAATAGCTCATGAGAGATTTTGACTGAAAATGACTTGTTTTAACTCATATCTGCAGGCTGCTGTAGCTTTAAATCAGGGAGACTGGGCGGCTCCAGGCAGGGACAAGGCGCAGCCCAGCTCCTGACCCCAGTCTGTCCCAGCATCTGCTCTGGGGCTGTGGCCGGGGCTGCGTCTGGCTCCTGGTGGACTGGGCATTCCCGAGCGTGGTGTGCTTTATCTTCAAGGGGTTGCCGTTCCGAGCAATGGTCTCAGGCTCAGCCTGTTTCTCTGTTTTTTAACTTACAAGAAAAAAGGTAAAAGCACAATGCTTTGTGGCTGCCCTTCATCGTGATTAAGAAAGACCCTTGCATCGACTGAGTGAGTGACCTGCCACTTCCTCCCTCCCCTGTTTTTATGGAGGTGAGGTGAACTTCTGAAGTTTGTCATCTAAAGCAAAGTTCATTGGTGTTTGAGCAGGCTGGCAGTAATTCAAGTGTGTGGGGAATGCAGCTCTGAGAGCCTCCCACGCCCCCCTACGTACAATTTTCTTTTTAAATGGGTGCCGAGCATGCAGCTCCAGCAACTGGGTTAAAAAGTTACACTGTATAATCCCTGCTGTTCAAAGTGTGAGCTGATTGCTGAAGGAGGGAGGGAGGTGGAAAAGTTCTCCCCATGTTAGCACGGTGAAACCTGCAGGCACCTGGTGGGGTCTGTGGGGAGGGAGGCTCCGGTCTAGTGCAGGGCTGGCACAAAGGACCTGCAGCAGGAGCCTCCATCCCAGCGGCCAGGCTGCTGGTCCCTTGCGGCACATCGCTCCCACGTAGGAGCGCTGTCGTGGCGGGGGGGCTGTCAGCATTGGCATCGACATTACTGGCTCGTGGTTCCCAGGCCTCTTTCTGCAGGGGAGAGCCGGCGCTTGGCTCTCGCGTACCTGCCCGTGGCACCGGTCCTGGCGTGCTGCGCTGCCCAGAGGAGGCAGTCACTGGCTGTGCTGTGGGCAGGCTCCGAGTGGGCTCCTCGCTGATGGAGTGCGCTCTTCTGTTTTGATAGGCATCAAGACTTGTGAATGAATGTTTTTTTTTTTTTTCCTTGCCTCCTCAAAGGCAAGAATGTTCCTGACTGCTTCTTTCCACCTCCAAGCTACACACAAGTGCTGGGGCCATCCATCCTTCTGAGAGCAGAGACACAGAAGCACGAACACTTTGGTACCTGTAGTGATTTCTAACAAGGGCAGTTATGGGTTAAGTTACCTTTCTTACTAACTAGAACAAGATCAAAAGACAGCAATTGTGTGCAGCATTTTTGAATTATTTTTGTTTCTGCAGTTGTCATTGCCTTAGAACAAGCTTGTCTTGTGTGCAAGTTCAGCAGTATGTCTACTTGGTGTAAAATCCTTTTCATCGCTGCCTTGCCTGAAGATTTGCTTTTTCTTACTAGATCCCTCTGTAGCTGTTCTTCCAGGCCACCTTTTCTGTTAAAAGAGTGGAGAATGAAGATATTAATGGAAAACTGCTTTGGAGGCAAGTGTAGTTGTCCATTAGTAACAAGGTCAGAACACTGATTCTTAATCTAGGGATCTGCTGTCGCTGTCTGTCGCGTGACCTTGGAGGTTTGCTGATGTTTTGGAAAGGACTGTGTTGCTGGCAGTTGGGTTTTCTAACGTGCAGTTGTAACAGACTTCAGGGGGAGAACTGGAGGAATATCATGCAAAAGAAATCTGATTGTCACTACAAGGTTAGGGAAAGGACCATGACAAACCCAGCACCTGAGTGGCAGGCTGGGGGTGGGACCCTGGGGAGGGGAGGATGCCCGGAGCAGTTCTGTCTGTGGGATGGCAGTCGAGCTCACACTGAAAGACCTGGAAGCTCGCTGATCTGCCTGAGTAGCCTTGCTCCTGGGTTTCCCAGCTGAAAAGTGGAAGTAGGTCAGGAACATGCATGCAGAGAAATGCAGATGCGTAACTGCCTTATGCACAGTAAACACAACTTTGTGTTGCAGAGAACTGTTTGTCTTAGTTGTCTGTAAATGACTAAACTTGGCAGCGCTCCGTTTGCTTTCTTGCATTGTGCTCTATTGGTTGTACTAGAAAGCTGTTATTTCTAGAAGCTTTAAAAGGTCTGAAGTTCATGCATTTTTCTATTTGCGTTTGAGAAGTAAAACCAGTCCATGGCAGCAATACTTGCACGGAGTGCGAAAGATTACAAAACGTGGCTATTCGCGGGGTGGTGGTGGCTGTTGCCTCTTGGAAGCAGTTGTTTTTTCTCTGGCACTGCCTCTCCAGGCTGCCTCCAGCAGAAGTGTTGAAATGCTGGGGTGTGACTGCTTCGGCAGAGCCTGCCAGGCGCGAGCCGCTCACCTCCCTGCTGGGCACTGCCCGAGGAGGGCTCGGAGCACCCGGCTCCATGTGGTGTCTGCGGCACGAGGGAGCGCAGGGGGCAGCTCCTGGAGCAGAGCAGGCCTGGTCTAAACGCACATCCTGACAGTGCACATCTTGCTGCTTCTCCTCTCTGTGTGGCTGCAGTCGCTGCTGCTGTGGTGTTGGGCAGGGACTGGATCTCCTGTCTGCATTCAGGGTGGCAAGGCTGTCTAAACGTTAGTGTTTGGTTCTCATCTCCCATCAACCCATGGTTGATGAAGTGCAGCTCGCACGTGTGTTAAGTAGTTGAGTTTTCTACTGTATTCTGCTTTTTTTAACATTAGTGAGTCTGGGATGAGAGGTTATCTGGTGCTTTTGTGACAAATCGGCATAGATGCACTTACACAGGTGACAATCCTTCGGTCTTTGGATGTGAAAATAGATCTACACTACAGAAGTAAACTCTTCCCAAGCTGACAAAAGAACTGCTGTCTATTGCCACCGGCTGGAGCAGCCCTAAGGGAAAGGGCCAGCGAAGCAGTCCAGCGAAGTGTGGTTCCTTAGATATTAGTAACATTAAAGTAATGGCATGTTTTTAAAACAAAGCATTGTTTTCTTAGTTTGTGTTTCTCTTTTGCTTTAACTGCAACCCCGTGGTGAAGCTGCAGGCTCTCAGAGGAGTTTGATGTAGTTGCTGTTCAGCTGCAGGGCTGCGACTCCTGCACTGCTTGTCCAGAACCACTGCAAGCCGTATTAGCTGGATATGAGCTCCACTCGCTAACCTCCGCCGCTGCACTTGAATGACACTGGAGATGGCGGTGGAGGTACTCCTGTTGGCAAACCACGTCTTGCAAAGCGTCCTGCCAGCAAGACCTGCGGGTAGGACTCCATATGGCCTGGGGAGCCCACGCCTGCTAAGCCTGCCCCAGCCCAGGAGCTGCCCTGCTGAGCCGGGGCAAGGCGGGCTCTGGTGAAGCGCAGGTCACAGCCCTGCGCCTTGAGGACGGGGCTGTGAGGTGTCTCAGCAGAGGGGCTGTCGCAGGCGGGCGCGTTCCCCAGGCCCTGGCTGCAGCACAGTGCGCTCCTGCTGAGCCCAGGCTGCTCCCCGAGGCCGCGTGGGGCTGGGCTGGCGGGAGGCCGCAGGCTGATCCGGGCATCTCGCCGCAGGACGGGGCGGCCGAGCTGCTGCGGGCGTCACTTGCATGTCCTGAGCTCCCCTGCGAACGCTACCCCAGCTCCTCGCCCGCCCACTCCGTGAGTCCCGGGGCTCTCGGCTGCCGTGGGAGGTGCTCAGGGCCCTCTGGTGCTCCCGGGCCTGTGGTGTGCTCTCAGCAGCCGCTGCGGTGAGCAGCGTCGGTGCCCGCACGGGGCGAAGCTGGAGCCTTCACTGCAACACGACGTGGGGTTGTGACATCTGCCACCCAGCTCGTGCACTTCTGTCTACGAGCCTGATGGTCTGCTGGTCCAATTGCATGCAAAGTTTAATGGGATAATTAGCTGTCTCTGGGCTTTTGCTGTCTCAGTAGCTTTCTGAAACTAACGTGTGTGCCAGAATAAAATACATGTACTTGGGGAATTATTGGCTTATTCTTGGTAACTGTCTGAAACATGGTTCCTCTGTCCATCTCGTCTCTTGAAACTCAACAAGACTCTTCTTAGCACTGTTGATGGTTTTATCGGTGTTTGCACTTTGCCTCAGGTCCAGTCTTTGCTCCCAGTTCCAGTGATGTTTAAACTGCGCACTGCGGTAGCAGTCACCTCACCAGCTAGTTTCAAAGCTAAACTTCCAAAGCTTTGGCCAGACAGCAAGTTTATGAATGGGCTTAAAAGTAGTTCCCAGGCATGGAGAGCTAGCGTGGGTAACGCAGGGTGCCAAATGCAAAGCACGAGGCATTTCGGTGGCTCGAAGTGCCAGAGCCAGCGGCCGTGGGACCCCGTGAACGCCCTGGGGCACGGCTGCAATGCAGATGTCCTGGTATCCGTAAGGATACAAAAATCCACACGCTTCTGAGTGGACTGGAGTGCGGCTTATGTTGTTTAGGTCTATCCACAGCAAAATTTGCCGTGAATGCACAGTAGCTGGGACTGAATAGTTTCCCCACTTGCTCTCCATGGAGCAGGTGGTCCTCAGGAGAGGCTGCAGGCCAGTGGGGCTTGGGCCAGCCGCGGCCCCACCGTGCTGCCCGTGCCAGCCAAACCTGGGTGTTCTGAAGCCGCTGAAAAATAAATGCAGTGCTTATAGCTCTTCCCACAGGTGGGTTAAAACCAATTTGAGTTTAATGACAGCTGGAGAGCAGCTATAACACTTCACTGTGGGTTCTTATTAAAAGAAGTGCTTGTTGTGCTAAAGAAGCACTGAAAGTTTCTGGGAAGCTGTGGTTTCCTCTGGGAGGATGAGGGAGGCACATCTGCACTGTGTCCCATCTCCCTGACAGGCTGTCCAACCGAAACCATTCCACTAGGGCTATCTCTGATGCTAGTGGCTATTTATTTAGTCAATTTATTTAGATTCAATAAGCTGTTTATTTTGTTTAATTTATTATTAGGCTAAAATTTAATTTGCATTTGCTAGACCAGCAACAGCCTTCGCATGCTAAAGCTAGCGTGTGCTGCACTGGACTGGACTGACTTTGGCTTGAGTTGAAGCAATGCTGCTCAGCTGCTTGAAGCCTCCTGAATGCATCTCTTGTCCAGGAGGAGCTTTTACCTCTTCACAGCCAGTGCCCCAGCGAGTGAAGCCTGGTGTCCTGTCCTCTCCCTGTCACAACCCTGAGCTCTGCTTGTGTACAGGCGGAGTGGAGCTCAGTGCTTCTGGAAGTGTCAGCCTGTACTTAGGTCAGCACGCTGCAAGAAATGGGAAGATGGGAGTGGGAGGAGTGCGCGTAATCCAATTTGAGTATGGGTGGCTTAGTTGTTCTGCCGTGTGTGCCTCTCAAGCACAGGGCATGCTGGCAGTCTTATTTCTGCATCATGAAGTCCCATTGCATCATTAATACAGCGGGGCGTTGTATTGCTTTTTCTTAATTTCTTTTATTGCTGCAGATCATTGCATGTGAGCTATTGCACAGCGTTAGCCACCCATCTGACCTGGCCTCCTACTCAGAGGAAGGAGCGTGTCTCCAGCTGATGAACGCGATAGCTGCTTCATTAGACTAGGTTTATGTGGCTATTAAAGGGAAAAGTAAACTTTTGTTTAAACATTTGTTTAAACAATATTGTCATTAAACTTAGTGATTTTATTAATTGCAACAAATTGTACTTCAGTCGATCTGCTTTAAAATGAAACTGAATCTGGGCTCAAATCTGGGGAGCTGAGCCTGCTGTGGCTACAGGGCATCTGGACTGTGCTGCGGTCTCCTGATGAGGAGAGAGTTTAAACTGTCAATGCATTAAACTCCTTCAAAAGTCATCAGGAGAAACGCTCGCTGTAGATGCAGATGTAACCTGAAACCTGATGTTGGCTCCCAAGGACAGAAGAGACCTCTTGTTGCCAGGGGTTTCAAGGTTAGGCTTCTCTTGTACTGTGAAATTGCCAGAGGAGAGCAGCTCTAACGAGAGGAAAACATCAGCCATAACCTAAGACTTTCCTGTTTGCTGGGACGGTAACTCCCAGTACTCAAATGAATTTGAGTGGGAGGGATTTTTCTCCTGTTTCCTTTTTCTGTTCTTTAAAAAGAAGAATAGAAGCTAGCCAGGGATTTAACTTCCACTTGAGAGCTCCCACTCTGTTTTTCAGCCTGTTACTGCCTTTATCCTTGGCAGGTTGCTTGCCAGAGCACGAGGCTCTGAGGGCAACTTCCAGGGCTTCCTTCGGAGCAGTCTCTTTCTCCGGGGTGTTGGCATTGTGTTGGCATTGGGCAGGTGATTACACGAGCTCTGGAGTCCTGATTTCATTCTGGTTTTGAGATTCTTTTTTTTTTTTGCGCTCAGGATGCAGCACTTACTTTTCTGCTCGGCGAAGGTCTGGGCTCCTTCCCGTACATGAAGCGCCGCCGAGCGCTCGGCAGATTCCTGCAGGAGGCCGTGCTGGGGCTGGCCCCGTGCCGTGACCCGAAGCACAGGCTTTCCCAGGCAGCTCCGCGCCCGGCTGGCTCGGGCTGCGGCTCCCGCAGGGAGCGGCGCTGCTCCCGGCCTTGGGTCTCCGTACGTGCCCGGGGCCACTGGGGTGGGTGAACGCGAGCCGTGTGCCCTCGTTCGCGAGGGAAGCTGCGACGCCCGGCCAGGGAGGGCGAGATGGGCTGGGTGCACGCGGGGGCCACGGGTTTCCACAGCACTCTCCACTTGCACAAGTCTAGGTCTCTGTAATCCCTGCATCGGTTGCTGGGATTTCTCGCAATAACAGAGAGGAGTGGTTTGAGGGGGGCTGTCGGTGTGGTTTTCTGGCTCATTTGCTACAGCAGAGCAGCGTGAGAGGACAGAAAATGCGTCTGGAAACAACTTGGTAGTTTGCTGCCCAGGCCCTTTGTGCCTGCCTGCTCAGTATGGGCGGCCACGCCTGGGCCGAGGCACGCCGCAGTGAGTACCCTCCCCTTGTAATTCAGTGCATCTCATTTGCCTACGAGTTTGGCAGAGCCCGAGTGCCCTAGCACTCGTCCCATGCTGCACTGGTACAGCACTTGATACCAGCAGCCTATTTATAACGAGCTCACGGACTGGAGCAATCGGGCGAGTATCTGCTCTTAGAGAGCGCCTGAAGAACTTGTTAGATACCCGTACGTACGTGTGTGCGTGCGTACGTAGGCCTGCTCTCCGGAGCGGTGAGGAGAGGAGGGAGTCTTCAGCGGCTGGGAGCTGCCGTTGTGCCTGGGGGCTGTCGCGGGGCTGCGTCGCTTGGCAGCCGTGGCAGGGGCGAAGATGTGCGGTGGGTGAAGGTCACTGGACGGGACGTCGGGAGAGCTGCTGCAAGTCTGGCATCAGAGCCTGCCCAGGGGACTGCAAAGGAGGCGCGGGATGTGTGCTTGAGCGTGTACGGACACAGACCTGGGCCAGTTACTGGTCTTATGCTCCCTCTCGCCTTGGGTCTGCGTAAGAATTTTCTTTGGAGAGTCTGGCTGACTGTGTGAAAACATTAGCAGATCCAAAGCAGGGAGGGTGAGCTCTGCCGTGTGGGAATTCACCTTGTGGGGACTTAAATATATGTGTGCAAACAAAACTAACTTTTCTAATCCGGTGCCGTATGAGCCAGGCTGCTTGTAATCATGGGAAACAGCATTTTTGCAAATTGCTGCAGGCATGTCACCGACCTCATCTTCCAGACGCGCAGCTTTAACTCGCCCGATGAGAGGTCGCCGCTCTTGCCAAAGCCTCCCGCGAGCCGCGACAGCTCCCCGGACGTGCCAGAGGCTTCCCAGGGCGCTGTGCCGTACCCCGACGTCATCCCCAGCATAGCGGTGGTGGGAAGCCTGCAGGAAGACACCAAATACATCCAAGACTTACCCAAGGCCAAGGGCGAGGAAGAAGCAGTGATGGCCTGCGATAACAGCTGCTTGAAAGTCGGCGGTGGTGCGACCGGCCCGCTCCAGCGGGCAGAGGCGTTGCGTGCCGTGGCCGTCCTTCCAGCCGACCTTGAGAAAGGGCCGGCGGAGCTGTTAAATCGCGTCGCGTTGCTTGAGGCCTGCCAGAGCCACGTGAAACCTGAGGACAGCGGCTCGGCACGCAGCCGGGCAGAGGCGGCAGCAGCCGCAGGGGCCAGGGCGGCCCGTGGCGTGCTTCCTGCCGGCCCCGGCCGCTGTGCGGAGCCAGCAAATGCGGGGAGAAGCCCACGCATCCATGAGACGGTTGCATCGCCTGGGCTCCCTGGGGGGAAGGCATCTGAGAGCGGGGACACGAGCACTGGTCCTGTGCGGGCTGACCGCGCTGCATGCCCCGGTGGCAGGCTGAGCGGGGACCCTGGCCCTGCAGCGCACGTGCTGCCATCCAAGCAGCTGCAGAAGAGGAGGAAGAAAAAGAAGCTCCCGCTTCTAGGTGCTCAGTGGAGTGGCTCTCTGTAGCGCTTCGTGTAGCTGAAGCCCCTGTATGCCTGTAACAGGGTTGGGGTGGCTGCGTGCGTTCGTAGGATGGGGTGGGAGGAAGGAGGGGGGAGGCAAGGCTCTGCTTTAACTCTCGGCAGAACGAAGATGAGGAAGGTGATGAGCTGTCCCCCTCTGCTGCTCACCACAAAGTGCCTCGTTTGTTCCTTGTCCTTGTTAGCAAAACACAAGTAAGGGCTTTGTTGCTAATGACTGGAATACTGAAATGTGAACCAAACAGCAGTTAGAGCTCAAGGAGCAGTAACAGCTGCATGAAGCTGCTGTACGCAAAAGGAGGAGTCTGTGCTGTGCAGGATCTGAACACAAGGTTTGATTCTGCACCCCACTGGGTGTCTGCACAGGGCCATGTTGGTCTTACCGTTCCTATTGCACTGGTTTAATCCCTTTTTTAAAAAAAAAAAAAGGTGGTGAATGAAAGGGGGGGGTGGCGTTACCCTCGGCTGGGGTACGCGCTGCTGCCCCACCAGAAGCAGCCGAGGCTGCGGGTTCCCGCTGGCAGCGAGGGCCCGGCCCGGGGCAGCCCTGTCCAGGAGCTGTGCTCTGGGCACCCGCTGCCAAGACGGTGCCAGGGCCCTGCAAGTGGGGCCGCGCGCTGTGCCCGTCTGCCGTGCCGTGGGAGGCGGGGGCGAGCATCCAGTCGGGCTGGCTTTCGTCCCCGGCCAGGCTTCCAGGACGTAAGAAGCTGGGCTTACTCGTTTTTAAGTCTCAAGGTCAAATCTTGCCTCTCTGTCGCCATGGTTTTGTTCAGTTACTGCGTGGTGGCTGAACTGGGTCTCAGACGCTGGCTTTTGGTGTAGCTGGCGACTTGGAGGGGATGCTTGGGTGTGGCTAACGCGGGGCCGCCTGGTGTCCGTGTGGGTGCCGCGCTCGCTGTTTGTGTGCTGCCGTGCGCGGCGCTCGGGCCGGAGGTGCAGCTAGCGAGGAGCCGGGCAGAGGCTGCCTGTGCCGCTCGGCGCTCGGAAAGGCACTGGGAAAGGGAAAGACAGAATTTGTGCCCTCAGAATGAAACTGGAGTTGATAGTAAGAATGCACTCTTAAACTCAGTGATGAAAAAGGTAGCATTTGATTTTCAATTTTTGTATCTCTAATAATCTCCACTGGTATTAAATGTAGGGAGGGAAACTCAGAAGCAGTAAATGCTCTTGGTACTGTTACTTCTCCCACCCTCTGTACCAGGCTAGCTTGCAGCAACGTCTTCTGATGTTGTCATCAAAAAGCTAGTGACTGACTTTGGCTTAGAAGATTTGTTTGAACGTTAATTAGTTATTAACTAAAACTCCCCGTGATCCATTATATTGATCCGTTATTGTTGTATGCAGTCAGCAATGTTCAGACTCGGATGTGAACCCTCTTTTGTGCTGGGGATGTCGATCTGCCTGGTTCACAAGGTGTCCACCACATCTGTAGGCTCACTATAAATAGGAAGCGTGATTAAAATAGCGCCTGTCACCTTGGCGTGTACTCGCTGTCCAGGTGCAAAGATGAAGCTCAATCCTTTTACTCAGCCTTTTTGCCAGGTGCAAAATGCAGTTCAGGCGAGTACACATTTCTTCCTTCCCATGAAGAAGTATCTGTGCCGCCGCCTCCACTCTTCAGTATTTGGCTTTGCCTGTTTTCCTGACGCTTTAATCTTGTGTGCGCTCAAGGTTTGTCACTCTGTGCTCCAGAGCAAAGATGAAAATACTGTGTTGTGGCTCGGCTGCCAGCCAGCACAACTCGGAGCTCAGCAACCCCAGGCGCGCTTCTGGGTACAAACCAAAGGCCAAAAGGAAGGGACCCTTGCTGCGAATGTGGGGCATCCCTTGAAATAACAGGGAGCGTGGAGGTCACAACTTCTGGCCAGGTCCATGAAACCGTTGTGTCAGGGTCACGCACGGATCCGCTCGCCGCCGATTGCTGCGGCGAGCGGGAGGAGCGGCGGTGCAGCACCGCGCAGGGCTGGTACCGCTGCCCGAGCAGCTTGGTCGCCTTCCTGTGAAACCGTCCCGGCGTGCATCGTGCTGGTGCTTGCTTCTGTGGTTCAAGAGCTTGTAGCTAAACGGAGCTGCTGGCCCATTGGAGGCTTGAAAGGAGAGCGAATAACAGGAAGGATTTTCGCAGGTGTCTTTCAGGCTTCCTTGTTGCTCTTCCTACCACACCAAACGCGTTGGAATGGCATCGGAGGCTTTTGCCTCGCTGCCCTGGCGGTGCTGCTGGCCCGTCCGGCCGCTCCCCGGCAGGCCTGCCGCGTGGCCGTGGGGACCGCGGGAAGGTCCGGCGTGACGAGCACGTGCACCGAGCTGGCACCAAGCCGCAGCGCGTCCTGCAGGCACACTCGCCGGTGCTGCTGGGAATTGGGGCTGAAACAAAACATGCTGTTTTCATTGAAACGTATCTGTTCTGTAAAAACCCAACTGAGAAACCATCTCTGGCATTAAATCAGAGGGTTAACCTGCTGGACAACTGTTCTTTCTTGGTCCAGGTTCAGCTTCTTGTTTCCAGACTTAAGACAGCACTGACTGGAGCTGGATCCTCTGGCATGAGGGGATGCGGAGGTGTTGCCCTGATGCGTCTCCTCCGCCACAAAGTCCAGAGCTGTTCCAGCACCATCTTTGCTCAAGAAGCAGAGAAAGAGGGATGGGAAATACAAATACGTTGTGTGGCTGCAGACAAGGAGCAGTCTTCTGATTTCTGAAACAGTGTTTGGTTTGGTGATCTGCTATCACAGAACAGTGAAAGCAGAAGCATGGTCCTGGCTGGTAACTTTTTCTTGCTGTGTGTGGGTTTTCCTGGTCTTGCTGTGCGTTGCAGCTAAAGCATTTGCTGTGCTCGAGACTAGCATGTGCATGGGCTGCTCAGCTCTCAGGTGAAGCCTGTCTTGTTCTTCTCTGGTTAGTCCCTGTACCCTGCCTTCCCCTTCCTATATCCAGCTCCAAGCTGGCCTGTTAATTCCTGCTTTCTAAGGAGGCACCTTCTCTGCTGGATCTTGCTTGGAAAAGTGACAGGAAACGGTCACGTTTACTCGGAGATGAGTGCCTTTTTCAGGGATATCCTGCCAACCATAGTGGTATGGAAGTAGCTTCAGTGCCCACCTCGCTGCTGCCGATGAGCCTGGCTGGCTGGAGAGCATCCTTGGTCAAGCCTTTACGTGCCCACGCGGCACAGGAGGTGTGCGCAGAGCATGGCACGGGGCAAGCTGCGGGAGCAACGGGGCCAGGTGACGTGGCTGGGAACGAGAGCACAGACAGGAGCTGGTGCATCTTGCGAGCCGCTCCTCGTGTGCCTCAGCTGCCGGCAGAAGTCCTCTGCTCACAGGCAGCCCCTCGAGCTGGCTGGCCGCAGTGCTGTCTGAGAAGGTCCTTGCTTGAGGACGGGTGGAGACTGGGCCCCGCTGGGGCAGCAGGCAGCACCACTGTGCCTGCTCCTGTGTTCTGCCCTCGGCATCCTCCGTCACAGTGGCTGGAGAAGGGCTGTTGGGTGTCCGGTCAACACTGCAGCCTCCCGCATAGCCCTGCGTCTCAGGTCAGACTCTGCCTCCCCTTTCTGGCCGCTACAGCAGGAGGAAGAGCGCAGTGATCTGCCCTGCTTGTGGGCAGGGGCTGGGCCAAACCTCATTCAGGAGCACAAGGGAAGGGCTAGTCCTAATTATGGTACCGGTAGCCCCAGATGCAGCATCTCTAGCTATAGCTTTTCTGCTCTTCCTTTGCTGCTTCTGGTGGTCCCAAAGGAGCTCTGGCTGTGGTGCCCCTGCAGTGTCACGAAGGGCTCTCCCCAGACCTCCAGGCATGGGGTGTTTTTTTCTGAAAACACCATCTGTTGGGGCACTCACGCGTGGAGCTTTTCTTCGTCCTTTCTAGCGTGGATGGAGCTTGCCAGAGCCAGACCTCTTGCCTGGCTTGTCCATGGTTTTGTCTGTCAAAGAAGCGAACAGCTCATGTTAGGGACATACACAAAGTGACAGTGACATGAGCAGCAGCTGCCGAGATGCTAAAGGCAGCAGAGGCTGCTTAAGGCAGCTCTGTTTACGAGCTGCCTTTTGTAATGGGTATGCTCTCCTGGTGTTCCTTGCACTTTCACCTTATTTTAATCCGACCTTGGCAGTCATCTTAGAGATGGGTTTGCTGCTGGCGGTCTTTGTCTGGAGCAGGTGCGTGACCTTCCAAGGATGCTTGAGCAGGGCTTCTCTCCACAGCATCCTGTTGCGCTCCAGAGGCGTGCAAGGGGATACAGAGTTTACATCCCTGTTCATTCAGCCTGCACCACGTAAAAGACGTTTTGGGCTGCTGGAGCCGTTGGGGCTGATCAGTGAGAACGAGCCGTGATAGCTTTAGGTCTGGCCACAGCACCAGTCTTTGCTTTTCAGAAATTGCTGGGGTTGAGTTGCCAGCTGGGTCTGGGACTGATGCCTTGCCAGAAGGTGGGAGCAGCAGGGAGGCCTGTGGGGCAGAGCTGGCTGGAGGGCGGCAGCTTCGTGCCCTGCAGCCTCTGGGCATTCCCCTGGCTTCAGGCAGCCCCGACCCGAGGAGCCTTTCGGCAAGGCCGTCTGTCTGAATGAACACTTAAAACACTGTCACCTTTTTCTTGAATACAATTGCTGAGGCAAAGCCTTGCCCTGGCACCACGGGATCTCTGCAAAGTATCTTGAAAATGCGGAGGGTGGCTCAGTGCGCGCAGGGGCGTGGGAGCTGTTTGTGCCTGTGGAGTAACCCGGCTCCACGTGACGCAGCTTGGCCGCGCAGCTGCCCGCCCTCCCCTCCCTGCTCTCCCGGCTGAGCAGTAGCGTACCAGGAGGTATGTTAGAAGCTGTGTAACGTGTTGGTGCAGAGGTTACAGCTGCCTCCAGGCTGCAGAGCACCACACACCCATTTCTTTTAATTAAGAGGCTTCTTAAGACTAAGCTGAACGCGTTGTACACTGACCCATCCTTCCTGCTTTCCTTCCCTCCCCTCTCCGCACAGGGTTTGTGGAAGATGCAAACCCTGCAGGCGAGCAAGAGCGCATTAATTATGCTGCGAGGGGAAGGGAGGGTAGGGCCTGGCACACCTATGTCTAGTAAACACCAATTGCAGAATGAAATGTTTTCTGCCTTTAACCTCCGGTTCGCTTGGCCAGAGGACAGCGGTGTCGTTGGAACCAGTCTCCCCAGCATGCTGGGAGAGGACCACCCGTTTGCTCAGACCTGATCTGAATTCCCCTCTTCTCACCCAGAGCACCCGTCTGGCGTGGCACTCATGAATGGCAGCGGCCCGCACGAGAGCCTCAAGGGCGAGAAGGATGACAGGCAGAACGGCCATGAGGAGGCTGACGCAGGGGAAGACGGGAACGACCAGGAGGTCATTGTCATACAGGACACAGGATTTACCGTCAAGATCTGTGCACCAGGGATAGAGCCCTTTTCCTTGCAGGTACCTCCCTTCTGCTGGCTGGGGAGGGGACAGGAGGCAGCGCTGGAGGAGGAGGAGGAGGAAGAGAGGCTGGAGAGGGTGCTGGGCTGGGCTGGGCGCTCGTGGAGCCCAAATCACGGTGGGAGGGAGAAGGAAGGAGTGTGTGGGTCCTCTCCTGAGGCAGTGGGGAGCAGTGCACTCGGACTGGGCAGCTCCTGCATCCCCTGCCTGTTGGGGGCGTTTGAGCCAGGGCAGGCAGCGAGGGGATGGGTTTGCTCACAGGAAGGCTGCTTCTGTGCACCTGTGGCCTTGGCAGTGTCTTCAGGCTGCCCCTGACTTGTCCCCTCGCTGGCTGGGCTAAGTGGGGAAGCAGGCAGCGAAGCAAGGAGGGTGCAGGAGAGAAGGTGCTGGACCAGTGGCTTTTAGAGAAAAAGGAAAGAGGAGGAGACGTGAATAAAAGGCTGTCTGGCACGGGCTGTGTAGGCTTTGCAAGGACAGAGGAGGGTGTTTGCTCTGGGTCCCAGGTGTGGAGCATGGGGAGGTGGAATTAGGCAAGGTGTAGGTGCCCCTTGTCTGTCTCAGCGGGGCTCAGGCATGGAGCTGAGCCCGGGGGAAAGGTCTTTCCCACTTCTGGGCTGTTTTAAAGGAGGGATGTGAAAACATGACTTCTGGGTCTGACTCTCAGGAAGGGAAAACTTCTTGCCTGCCCAGAGGTTCTGGCGCAACTCACCTTCTGGCTAAGCTGGGTTTGGCACAGCGACACGCACTAGCACTGCTCAGGGAACTCAGGCACCTGCCTGAAGCTCAAGGGAACAGTGCAGCCTCCGCTTTCTGTTCTGCGGAGAGCTCTGCTGAATGCAGTAGCATATCACGTGGGCAACAACGTGTGCTGCCAGATCAGGACAGGCTTTGACGTGCCTAGCCGATACTCTGATTTAGCTCGATACTTTACTGAAAACCATTTGGATGAAGCATCTTTAATTCTGGGGAGAGGCATTTAGAGTCTAAATACAGGGAGAAGCCTTATCTCCCCAAGACCAGCAGAGAGTGCAGTGAAATTACATCCCCTGTGGAACTAGCTGCATCTGAGCCCAGTTTTTTTCTCTCTTTAAATCCCTTTGGCTGTTAGTTTTAATAGGCTAATAATAGCAGGCCCTGTTGTTTACAGCAGCTTATGTAAACTACCCTGAGTCCTCATAGCTGGAGAGCAGCGTCGGTGGTGCTGGAGCCAGAGCAGGAGGTAGGAGAGCAGCGCTGGCGCACAAGCCGGGGCGGCTCCCGCGTGGCAGGAGCCACGTGCTTGCAGGTGGCGTGCCCTGGAGGTGTGGCGCGGACACACCGCGCTGCAGGTACCGCGGCAGGTCGAGTGGGGGAAATGGTCTGTTCTCCACTTGCATTGTTCAGAACCTCACCACAAATGTGCAGTGTGGATGGATAAGGGACGAACCCCTGGTTTTTCTGCCACCTTCTGTTCCTTCGCTGCCCTCTAGCCCTGCCCTGTGCTCAGCGCAGCACCAGGCTGTGACGCCTCGGGGTGCCAAGCCCTGTGGGTTGGAGCTGGGATGGCTGACCCTGCCAGAGGTGGCAGTGCCCTCCCAGCAGGGACAGAAACAGTGTTAGTGGGAGGAAGCGCTAGTGTCTGCCTTTCCAAGCTTGGAGAGGTACGAGAGGTGTTCGATTCTGCAGCAAAGGGGCAAAGTTTGGCAAGAACGTGTGTGAGGACCTTTACACAGAGGCAGCTCTCCACGCCTGCCGCCACTTGAGCTTGCTGACACGCTGAGTGTTGCTGGGAGAGCAGAGATGTCACTAGTGTGTTTGTGTGCTTGCGCTGGGTCCTCTTCAGAGAGGTGTGCTCAAGGATGAGTTGGCTGAGAATAACTGGCTGGATTGTTCCCTTCTCAAGGTCTCTCCTCAAGAGATGGTGCAAGAGATCCACCAAGTCTTGATGGACCGCGAGGATACCTGCCACCGGACTTGCTTCTCTCTGCAGCTGGACGGCAATGTCCTTGATAATTTTGCTGAGCTGAAAACTATTGAAGGATTGCAGGAGGGCTCACTGCTGAAAGTGGTAGAAGGCAAGTTCCTTCACACTTTGGGAGGGAACAAGCAGGGAGTGGTTTTGGCCACCCGGCAGCCCTTCCCTGTGGTTCCTTTTTGAGACCTGTGTCCTAAAGTAGTAAGCAACTGTGTAATTCCAGTTTTTCCTCCCTTTCTGCTTATCAGAGCCTTACACAGTACGAGAAGCCAGGATACATGTGCGTCACATTCGGGACCTTCTGAAGAGTCTTGACCCATCAGATGCTTTTAATGGTGTGGACTGTAATTCACTGTCATTCCTGAGCGTCTTCACTGAAGGAGACCTGGGAGGTATGGAGCAAAAACGCTTCTCTGGTGTGGTCACTGTTTTCATTCCTCTGACTCGTGCTTCATTAAAACGCATCGTAATGATCAGCTGTCCCATCTCATTCAGGAGTGCAGAGAAACACCCCGAGCACTTCTGAACTCCTGCTTGAATAATTACTGGAGGATGAGGTGTTACGTTTTTCAGTACTGACTTTCGATGTGTTTCCATTCTAGACAGTGGAAAACGGAAGAAAAAAGGTACTGAAATGGAACAAATCGACTGCACCCCTCCTGAACATATCCTGCCAGGTAGCAAAGAGAGACCCCTGTGTGCCCTTCAGCCCCAGAACAGAGACTGGAAGGTAGAGTTCTCCTGTGTAATTGAAATGGCTATCAACATGCACCTTGCAGCAAGCTGCTGTTCAGGGATTGAAAGCTGCACTGAGGTGGACTTTGGGATTTGCTCTGCTTGATGCTTAATGAGTGCTGGAATAGCACTGCTTAGCCAAGAGAATAAAGTCCAAGAGCTTGTGTGCAAAACACTGGACACAGTGCGAACATCTGCAGAGCATAAAATGGTCAGTCTTGTTGGGGAGGGGTGGCGGGGAAGGGAGAACTGCATTTCTCTGCGAAGTCATGGTGACAGGATCAGCAGATCACTATGAATTACCCTTAAGTTTTTCATGCCCCTGCACTCAGATTCTGGTTTTAGAAACTGCGATTTGAAAACCAGTACAGCAAGAAATCCGTGCCTCGTGCAGCCCAAAGGCCCAGGGTGTCTGTTCTTACCTGTCTTATGTGTGAAAGGCAGCAAACTCTGAGGCATATTAGTGGCTTGAGGAAGGCTATGCTCTTGAAACTAATTTTTTTTGTAAGTTCAGCAGGTAAAAGGACTCTAGCATGTACATTAGTTGGCTCTGTAACTCAAGGGTATTAATTCCTACTGATAGGAACTGTTTCTGTTGTGTTCTGTAGCCTTTGCAGTGCCTAAAGGTATTGACGATGAGTGGCTGGAACCCTCCACCTGGTAACAGGAAGATGCATGGAGACCTCATGTATTTATACGTGATCACAGTGGAGGATCGACACGTCAGTATCACTGCATCCACTAGAGGATTTTACTTGAATCAGTGAGTAACTAGGATTCCTCCTCTCCTGTCCTGCCCTGCAGCAGGGAGCTTGCAATACCCAACTGGAAAAAAACCTGCAAAGAAACTTTTTTTTTTCTTTTGTGGAAAATAGCCCGTTTGAATTCACTGCTCACATGGGGTTTGTAGTTGTTGTTGTACTGGACTGGGCTCTTTAGTTATGCCTGCTACCATTTTTCCACAGTGAATAAATGCCTGATGCTTTAGGGAAAGTTGAAACATCCCGTAATGTCGTCAACTAGTTAATGTTTTGAGCTGGGAGGGAATTCCTTCCTGACCATTGTAACTAGCTCTTTTTGCCCTAAAGGAAAGGCATAGTCTGCCAGCACTTCATAACCTGGTCACAGATTTGTCTAGCAATTTTTTGGATAGTGTCTATGAGAGACTTAAAAGTGACCGTACAGTGCCTGGGAATGTAAGAGTGGCTGTATTGAAAAAAGCTAAAGATAAAACTCTAGCACATTTCTATCTTCTGTCTCATTATGAGGTGAAAGTGTTTTGTGTTACAATGGCTTGTGGAAGAAATAGTTTGTATTCCATGGTTTCCTCCCAGATCTGTGTGTTTTTTTTTTTTTTTAAAAGGCTTGTCCAAAGTAATGAGTCAAGGGATACACATCTGTGTATGGGGCCATGGAAAGCAAGTGGCCTTTTTGAGCTTGGCAAAGTGTAAGCTGGGGAGGGGAGTCTGTTCTTGTGGCCCTGGCAGGTCGGTGCTCAGCCTTCCAGCAGGGAGACTCAGTATCCTAAGAGGGTCTTGACTGTCTGGTGTAGTTGGTGCCATTGCAGTTGGGTTCTCTGTTAAGCAAGGGCCCTTGTGATGCATTTGGGAAGCTCTTTTGTGAAATCAGTCCTTCCTAGCTATAAAAATGAGCCTCTCTTAAACCTGGTGGTGGCTAAAGAAGTATCTGAATTAAATTTGCTGCCCAGTCCATTTAGGGTCCAGGTACTGAGTTACCGATTGTATCTCTGTTGGAGGGGGTGGGGGTGACTTGCAGTCCTCCTGCCTGTGTGCCACTTGGTCTCCATTTTACGAACAAGAATGTGTCATGCAGGCCTTTCATGCAGTGCATATATGGAAACGCTCTCACTTGTGTACCAAGTTCCTATGGGATGGGAAGTCTCAGCTATGACAACAGCTTGTTTCTTTCTTCTTGCAGGTCTACTGCATACAGCTTCAATCCCAAGCCTGCAAACCCCAGTTTTCTCAGTCATTCCTTGGTGGAACTACTTAATCAGATCAGCCCTACCTTCAAAAAAAACTTTTCCGCTCTGCAGAAGAAACGGTAGTGCACATTTTCCTTTCTAGTCACCTTGAGTAGTGTGATGTTAAGTTGCTTGGTGAGGCTCAGATATCTGGCTGGTTCTGTGGGAACTGGATGCCACTCTCGTGTAGCAAGGATTGCAGTGCCCTCTTTCTCTGCGTGCACATGGTGATGGGATGGTTGGTGAGACATAAGAGTCTGTGCAGCAAGGACCACCAAACAGCTGACTAGATCTCGTGGCAGCACTCTGAAGTAACTGGCTTTCCCTTCCACAAAACGTGGAGCTGCCTGAGCTGGCGTGACTTGTCTGTTCTTATTCAGCACGGCAGTAGCATAGGCAGGTGGACGCATGGAGCCCTGATCCTTATCCACTGGTTGTTTTCTCTTGGCTGTAGCTCCTGGATGACTGTTGTCTACAGCATGTAGACTTACAGATTTTGGCTCGGACTAAAGCAAAGGGTGGGAGGACAACAGCTTTCTATTGCCATGGGAGTATCATATGTGGGGCTTACCTGGAGTTCAACACTCTTTGTCCCTGCACTGCTGAACACAGAGGGCTATTTACACAGTGGGGGAGAGGCTTTTAACTTCTCTTGAGTTTGTACAGGGAAGCTTGTGAAATGAGGTAGTGAGCCTGAAGAACAGCCACTGTTGGTATCAGTTCTGCAAATGGACCTCTTGGTCCATGCTAATAGGTCTTCTATGTAAGAGAAGTTCTGAAAGCATATATTGGATGTGGATCTATAGCGCACTAACTGTGCCGTGGAAACTTCCTGCATAGGTCATCTTGATCAGTAAAAGCTGCTTGGCTTTTTTTTTGGTGGTGGTGATTTGTTTGGTATGTGGGTGTTGGTTTGGTTTGTTTGTTTTTTTTGTGTAAGTGAGCTTAATCTGCTCTGAGTGAACTGCAGTGTTCTTGCAAGGGAAAATCCTGGTGTGTTGACCAGCTGCTGATGTGTGGGTCTGCTCACTGAGCCTGCATGTTGGCTATGTGCCTTGTGGGAGAGTTGATGATTTCCTAGCTAGCCAGGCAGCAAAGAGTTAATGCAAAGCAGGCCACATGCTGCAGCAGGGTCTGACTGGTGACCCGATCAGTAGGTGCTTCTCCCTGAATACAAGAAAAGCTGAAGCATAACATATCAGGAAAAGTAACACGTGAGGGCTTTGCATAGGCTTACAGTGGAGAAAGAGTAATTATGTTAAACATGTTCATGCGTGTTTGTTTTCTCTAATTTCCTCTAGCTCCTGTAATAATAATAAGGAACAATAATAAATTGTTTTATTTTCCTGCCCTTGCCGCAGGGACCATTTATTCTACTCCAGGACAGTGGATCCTGTGCAAAAGCGTGTCATTCTTTAGAGTCCACTTAATGAACTGCCTTAGCTCAGCAGGATGCAAATTGACAGCCACATTGTGTGGCTTTCAAGAGTGCTGCTTCTGCTCTCATTAGGAAGATGAAAGTGACACTATACAAGGGCTGGAAATTAGCAGTGGCCTCCCAGCCACCTCTGTGACTATCTGGCCATTTAAAAGTTATTATACTGTATTGCTTGTTGGGCCTGAAGTAAATACAGATGAGACTCTGGCACCTGCTGAGAGCAGACAGATTACACCAAAGGCCATTAGGTGGAGCTTGCTTTTTCACTTCATTAGTGGATGTGTGCTATAGGCTAGTTTTATAATGCAACCCTTGTGGACTGCAATGAAAGCTCAGAGCTAATGTGACAAAGGTGGCTGGCTGGGAGTGGTGATTTCTCTGCCTCTGCTCCTATTTTGTGGTGAATGGAGAGCACGGTGGGGATTTCTGGAGATGCAGCTGAGGAGAAGGGAATGGGGAGAGCCCAGTTCATTCTCTACACTGCTATTGAGAGACACTGACAATCCAATCAGTCATTAAGGGGCATCATACTAGTTAAATGAAAGTCCACTGCGCTACTCATGAGAACCTGATCTTGTCGCTTGTTAGAAGCTGATGTTGCAGCAGAGGGAAAATTCTCTTAGAATAGAAAGAAATCTTCCTTTGGAAAATGTCTGATTGTTTTCACTCCCAAATTAGGGTTCAGAGACATCCGTTTGAAAGGATAGCAACTCCTTTCCAAGTGTACAGCTGGACAGCTCCGCAAGCAGAACATGCCATGGACTGTGTCCGGGCAGAAGATGCTTATACTTCTAGACTGGGCTATGAGGAGCACATACCTGGACAGGTATCGGTCTTGCTTTGTATGAGAACCCTGGCAATAGTTTTGCTACCCATTGCACTGGGAACCAGTTAACTTTGTGGAAGGGTTTTGCTCATCAAGGAAAACTTGCGTGAGTCCTTGTTCTTGACAGTATCCTTAAAGACAGAGGACTGAGCTACTGAGGCTGCAGCTTCCTTGAGCACATAAGGATCTGAGAGGAGCAATTTCTGCTCAAGTATTTATAAATCCTGTGTCCCTACTCTGACTAGCACCACTGCACTGCACAGGCAGCAGAGTGTTCCTCCTTGCCAGCCAGTCCTGGAACAGCTCTTGTGTCTCTCGCAAACTATTCTAAGGGTTTCAGTTGCAGCCTCGTAGCATAAAATGCTACCGGGCTGTGCATGGTGCCGTACTGTAACGGCTGCATGCAGGTGGCTGCCTGCAGTGCGACCACATCACAGTGTGCTGGCTAACCAGATCTGCACTGGGTTACTCCGGAGCTAGCAATCTGGCATTTCAGATAAACTGCGCTGAGTAAGCTGGACTAATACAAGATCTATCCTAAGTGGCTGTTGAATAAAGTCAACTCATGAGGAGTGATCCTGCTGCTAATTCACTTCCTCTGGATGTCACAACAGCCTGAGTTCTTCCCTTATCCATTCTCTTTTCTCGCAAAATGCCTTGTAAATAAGAAACGCTGGCTTGCCAGCTGCTGCCTGCACAATGTATTGCTTCCCACAAGGCTTTGACTCTTTCAGACCAGAGACTGGAATGAGGAGCTGCAGACCACACGAGAGCTGCCACGCAAGAACCTGCCCGAGAGGCTGCTGAGAGAACGAGCCATTTTCAAGGTAACTTTGGGATCTGCAGGCAACTCCTTACGTAGGCCTTTCTCTGCCCCCTGTATCACATCTGGACATTTCACCTGGGCCTGCCCTTTAGAAACTGCAAGATGGGGGTCCCTGTTTGTGAGCTAAGGAGTCTTGCTCTCTCTCACATATCGCAGAATCATAGAATCATCTAGGTTGGAAAAGACCTTCAAGATCATCAAGTCCAACCATCAACCTGACCTACTGAGTCCCATCACTAAACCATGTCTCAGTGCCACTTCTACATATCTCTTAAATTCTTCCAGGGATGGGGGCTCTACCACTTCCCTGGGGAGCCCATCCAGTGCTTGACCACTGTCTGCCTTCTGCTCTCAGCCTTACAGGGAAGAACTGTACTCCTTGACCTTGTGTCTCCCAGCTGACCATGAGATGGTCTCCCGTTAGTCCTCTGCTATTCTGTTTGATTCAGTCTTCCTTTGAGTGGGTGGGAGGGGTGGACTTGCTTAAACCTAAACCCTCCTCTGCAGAGAGCTAATGAGCCTGAGCCATGGTGATTCCTAACGCTCTGGCTCCTGGAGCTTGTATCCAAACCACTGGCCAGACTCACAAAAGCAAAAGCGAGCTGACCTGCATGCCTGCTGGAAGGCCATCAGGAGGTGAGGAGCGAAGGAGAAATTTGCAGAGAGCTTAGAGTGAGGTGCTGGGAGCGCGTGATCCTTTCCTTACCCAGCTTTCTCTCTAACTGCCTCCAGGTTCACAGCGACTTCACTGCGGCAGCAACAAGAGGTGCCATGGCTGTCATTGATGGCAATGTCATGGCCATCAACCCCAGTGAAGAGACCAAGATGCAGATGTTCATTTGGAACAACATTTTCTTCAGTCTGGGCTTTGACGTCCGTGACCACTACAAGGACTTTGGTGGGGATGTTGCTGCTTATGTAGCACCTACCAATGATCTCAATGGTGTGCGCACCTATAATGCTGTGGATGTAGAAGGGCTGTACACTCTGGGGACTGTAGTGGTGGATTACAGAGGTTACAGGGTGACAGCTCAGTCTATTATTCCTGGGATCTTGGAACGGGAGCAGGAACAGAGTGTCATCTATGGGTCAATAGACTTTGGCAAGACAGTTGTCTCGCATCCTAAGTACCTGGAGCTGCTGGAGAAGACCAGCAGGCCACTTAAGATTCAGAAGCACAAAGTCCTGAATGACAAGAACGAGGAGGTGGAGCTGTGCTCCTCGGTGGAGTGCAAAGGCATTATTGGCAACGATGGGCGTCACTACATCCTGGACCTGCTTCGCACTTTCCCTCCAGATCTAAACTTCCTGCCTGTTGAAGGGGAGGAGATGCCAGAGGAGTGTAAGAAAATGGGGTTCCCCAAGCAGCACAGACACAAACTTTGTTGTCTCCGACAAGAGCTTGTTGATGCCTTTGTAGAGCACAGGTGAGCTGAGCTCCCCGCTTCCTCCACTTGCAACTGGTAATGGTCCAAGTCAGGACCATGCTGCATTGTCCCAGGGACATTGCAGCCGAGTTCCCAGAAGCAGGCAGCTGACTTCCCCCATCATTTGGCCCTGCAGGTGCAATTATAGAAGCTTATTTAATGAGAGATGAAAATAGTAGGGATTCTGACAGGGTTACAGGGAGCTGGGGGAAGAGGTGGTTTGCTCTTTAGTCTCCAGATCTGTTTCTGTTGTTTCCTGTCCTTTCCCTGCAGATATCCTGTTCACCTGGTATCTAGGGAATGGGAAGGATTTATGCGTGTCTTTAAGGCTCTCCAGACATCTTGAATACTACTTTTTTTTTCTTCCCTAGAGGCTGAAAAACATTACCTGTGGGAACTGCTGTAGGCAGTTCTGTCGTGGAGTGTGTTGGTGTTGGGCTGGCTCAGTGCAGGCGAGGATGTGGGAGCTCAGGGAGCAGGCGAAGTCATGTGGTGCAGCCACTGGTGCTGGCAGTGTTAACGCTCCTGCTTCCCGTGTGAAGGGCTGCGGGGTGCTCTGCTACCACCGATGGTCAGAGTCTGCTCCTCTTGCTGCGAAGACAAGCCCTCAGTCACTGGTGGCGGAGCACTGCCCGCTGAGCAACCAGTTCTGCAACCAGCGCCCTGCCCAGTCCTGCCGTGCCTGCAGGCACCTTCGCTGCTCCCTGGGAGAGTGTCCAGACCAGCAGCCCGCAGGACCGTGGCTGGAGGGTGCTGCTGCTGCTCCATGGCTAGCAGAAGTTGGGCCTCCCTGTGCTCAGGTCTCCTGGCAAAATTGCTGCTGGTTTTTGTTTGTCTAGTCCTGTGCATCTGGCAGTAAGATTCCTCCTGAGCTGTCTGCTGGTGCTGCCTGTGGAAAGCTACTTGTAACCACTGCAAGGAGATCAGTTTCCCATTGTGATGGGTAACGAAAACCCACTTTTTTTTTTTCTCTTCTGATACATTATTCTAGTATCTGTCATTAATGTAAACTCCTTTGATTTCAGAAAGCTCACTGGTAGAGGGTGTACATTGTGCGTTTGTGCTGGCAAACTGGATGGTCCATTACCTCAACTCCGGGTTCTTTTTCCTTGTAGGGGAGTGGTGATCCTCATGGATTCTCCTGCTGTGCTGAATTCCTCTCTTCCTTCACTGTAGGTATCTCTTATTCATGAAGCTGGCTGCACTGCAGCTGATGCAGCAGAAAGCCAACAAGCAGGAGAGCTCAGGTGCATTGGAAAATGGTGCCTCTCCAGAAAATGGTACAGCAGAAAGTGAGAAGTCTGAGTCAGATGATGGTAAAATAGATGACAACGTTACTGGACTCGATCAGGTTAAAGAGCTTGCTGAGACCATTGCATCTGATGATGGAACAGGTATTTAATCCTCTGCACCAGAAGCAGTCCAGGCCTGCTGCCCTGGTGGTGGGCTGTGTCTTTGGTCGGAGCTATGCCAAACCAGGGGTGCTCAGGGGGATTTATTTGTTGTTAAACAGGACAAGCACTTCTGCTGTTGCTGTTGTTTTAGCTCTTTTGATAGAGTTGTTCACACGCTAATATATTAATCACCCTGGCCGCCTGGGGGCAGGTTGGGTAGGTGGACTGCATGTTTCTGAAATGCGGCAAGCCCATCAGCTCTCACGCAGGAGTGAGAGCCTGGCCAGTGAGCTGGTCTGCATGGTCAGCGACCAGGGCTGAGCTCTCAGAGCCTTAGCGTAGGCAGAGGGGAATGGGCTGTGGCAGGGCTGGGGAATGTGCAATGCTCAAACATCTTCAGAAATCCCAGACTTGAATATCTGAGTATCTGTGGTTGGGGAGAGGGTCTGTAAGTTTTCTAGGTCATCTTATGTGCTTTTGCTCAGGTTTTGCATTTTTGCAGCTGTTCTCCTTTCCACATATCTTACAATTGATTGTTTTTATAATGGATTCCTGTAGAATGTGCCATCAGTGCTGCTTTTAGTAACAAAGCTTTCCTCTTTAATAGCTAGGCTTGTCATTTTCTGAAATCCACATTCATTTCTGTTCTCTTTTTCTTCCTGCTCCAGTGGATCCCAAAAGCAGAGAAGTGATTCGAAATGCTTGCAAGGCTGTAGGCTCCATTAGTGACACATCGTTTGACATTCGGTTTAACCCAGATATTTTCTCACCAGGTATGTGCACAAAGAGCCCTTCTGGCCCTTCTTCAGAGGATTGCTCTGTGCAGCCAGCTACAGACAAAATTATGTTCCAAAGGCAATAATACCACTGGCTTTTGGCTAGCTGGTGTGGTGCAGGGTTCTCCATGCAGCACAAAGATACAGAGAAGAAAAAAATAAAATTGATTGCAATGCTCTAACTACCAAATGCAGGCAGTAAGCTGTCTCCCACTGCTGCACCTGGGGGAGTCTGCAGAGTGCTGCCAAGAATCTTATGATTCTCCAGCATTCCAGCTGATAGACCACATGAAAGAGGCAGGGGGAGGGGTGGGTGTTAGATTTGATCCTAATGTAGTAGTTGACAGAAAAAACAACAGTTGTAGTTGAAAGAGTGATGTTGGATCCTCAGTGAAGGGCAAGGGTTGTTTTAGTTGTGTTGTGGTCAGCAGGTCACAGTGCTCTTTCAAATGCACATTGTTGCAGGCTTCGGATGTAGCTTTCAGTGACTGGAATCAGCGTGCTTTATTTGGAAATACTGTGAAGCTCCCAGGGTGTTTATGGGGGAGCATACAGCCTCTGCATTCATGCAAATTGCAGGGGAATGGTCACGTAGTTGAATTTTGTCTTGGAATATATGTGTTAGAAGGAGTGTGTGTTTTGAAACGCGCAAGCATCTTCTAAGGCTGGTAAAGATGAGGGCTTTGGCACTGACTTTGCAGCTAGAACTTAAAATTTTGTTTTAATTTTCGAGTGCCAAAGCAAAAGGCTCTGAGCTTTTAGTACTCACAGTATATGCTGGCCCATCTGCTGAAATGTGCCACTCCAGTCTAGCCAGTTTTCTTTGCACTGGAAGTGTACACAGCACTTGTCGATAGGTAGAACGGACCAGATAAAGAGCAGGATTTGGGCCTTTAAAAGCTGCATTAAAGAAAGAACGACTGGGCACAGAGCAGGTAATGCTCTTCGCATCAAAACATGTTGCAGAGTAGGTGAGTTTTGAAGAAGTATTTTTAATTTCAGGGAGGCAGAATTGCTTTAGCTTGTTTCCTGCTCTTACTGTGTGTTTTCTGTACATGAGGTAGTTTTCCTTTGAGTTAATGTTTTATGTTTTCCTCTTTTACCGTCCTAGGTGTTCGTTTTCCTGAGTCTAGCAAAGAGGAGGTGCAGGATCAGAAGCAGTTACTGAAGGATGCTGCTGCGTTCTTGCTCTCATGCCAGATCCCAGGTTTGGTAAGGACCTGAGGGCCAGCAGTAGTGTCCTCTCAGAAAGCTTAACTCAACTCTGGCTACTCTGAGCAAGCGTTGAGATAGTGGTGCACCAACTTCACCTCCCAAGCAAATGCTGCACTCTTCTGCTGGCAGCCTAGTTATGGCAGGGGGGGTGAAGTACAGTGAACTGAGCTAGCATCTCTGGTGCAAGCACAAGAAGGGTTTTCCGTTTTCCTGTCTTACATCACAGCACGGTTTTCCCACTTCACTCCAACAAAGAATTTTTGGCATTAATGATGAACATTATTGCTGAGAGTTTGTGACAGTAAAGACCACAAAAGTCATCCTCCCTAGCCCTGGGCGTCATACGCAGCTTATTGTATTATCTGACCTTGATCATGACTCAGTTGGTGACTAATGATTTGGAGTGAACTGGGAAACTGTTCTTGCTCATCTGTATTTTAAAAACTCCTGTAAGTCTTAGGCATTTGGGGCACTTACCCATGCGCCTGGCTAGATAAGAAATACCAGCTGTTCCTTTCTTAAGACGCTCTCTAAAGTGACTGCTAATGTGTATATTACAGCTGGCATTGTAACTAGGAGGGTGGAATTGCTGATCTCCACTCCAAGAAGCCCAGGAGTTGTTGGGGTTATCTAGGAGGGGCTTTTCCTTGCTGGAAAACTTCTTCTGAACTGTACCTCCCTGTAAATCCACTAGTTCTATAGTCAGCATAAGCTTTTAAGGCCAGCTATTCAATCTTTAAATAAAAAAGGAGGGGGAATGAATCAGAAAGGACTCAATGACTTGTTTTGCAAGGTTCTTGATACACTAGTATATAAATGCGAAATGCTGCACAGGCATGTATGTGAGGGCAGGTTACAGGCCAGCTGCTGTAAGTAGGCAGTCCTCCCTGTATCATGTATACACGTTCTGCATATCAGAACGTAACTGGTGTTACTCCGTGATGTGAATTAAATGACTCTTTATCAGCACTGCAGCACAACTAACTTAAATGCACGTGCCATTTCCCCTTATCAGCAAAGCATGTACATCTCTGTGTAGTCTTCTAATTGGAAATGCTTTTAGTTAGTGACTGTAAGGCCCTTATAGAAGGGATAGCCTACTAGTTCCACAAGCATTAGCTAAGTAACCTATGCCAAAGGGAAGGAGGTCCTCATTAACTGAGACACGAATCTGCTGCATCCCTGCTGTGCTCGTCTGTGGCCTTGGGCAAGCTGCTGGAAGCTGCGTGCTGAATGTTGCCACCGTCTCCACTGGTCTCCTCGTGCTGCTTGAGATGCTGGGAGGACTTCGTTAGTCCTTCGCACTGCTCCACCGGGCCCTGCTGGTTCTGCACAGGGAGCTGGATGACGCTTGAGCTGTTTTACTAGGACAGCTGATCTCTTTGCACCTCGGTTTCCCAATGTTTATTGGGAGCCTCTCATTCACCACTGAGACATGAGAGTAAATGTGGTAAAAGTGGCAAGGAGCTTGTGCAAACTGCGCTGGGCTGTCTGCCGCAAGGGTTCCCCTTGCGCGTGCAGTATGGCCGTCTCTGATACCGAAGTGCTCTACCTTCCGAAAGAGCCTTGCTTGGATCGCTGTTAGTCTTTTGGGCGACTCTGAGCCCAGATACAGGGGCGTGTGGCTGCTTCCCTGACATAACTGCCCCGGCAGCGCCCTTGCGGCTCTGCGTGCATGACCACCACCTCAGTGCTGAAGCAGCAACTCTCCCGCGGCCTGCTGGCCGAAAGCCGTTCCTGCTCTTGGCCCTATGCCTGCGCCAGGGAACCCCAGGCTGCGGCCAGCTGGGGCTTCCTTTGTGCCGGATCCTAGAGCAGAGGAGGCACTAACCAGGTGCATGAGCCCCTGAGGGGTCTCTTCAGCCTGAATTTATCCCCTTTACTGGCAGTGGAGTCTACAGCCCAACGCAGGGAGTGCCTGGGAGCCCCGGCTCCGGCTGATTGAGTGCTCTGTGCCCACCAGTTCTTGCTGTGTTTGTAACTTAAATGTTGTCCCTGGAGATTGTCTTCTCTGTCAGGTAACACACTTTTCCCTCCCCAGTCAGATCTCTCTCTTTTTTTTTTTAATTGAAATTCTTTCCTTCACATTTGTTTTCTGTAACCAAAGTTTGCATATACCCTGCAGGTCAAAGACTGCCTGGACCACACGGTGCTCCCGATGGATGGGGCTACCTTAGCAGAGGCCATGCACCAGAGGGGCATCAACATGCGATATCTAGGCAAAGTGATCAACTTCATCACCAAGACCCCTGGCCGTGCTCAGCTGGATCACATCTTTGTAAGCATCAGGATTAACTTTGGACTGTCATTTCCAACTGCCTCTAGCATAACTTGCCCTGTATAGATTCCAACTTGGCTAATTGTTTTCTCTGTGAAAAATAAACAGCTTCAAAAATAGAGAAGGAGGGAGAAGTACCTGTAAGTGGATGGGCAGTTTCACTCCCAGTTGATTTATGGCTTTCATAATGTTAGGGTGTTTGAGTGTCCTTTGGGATAGAAAAGTGCTTCAGGGAGTCCCGAGTGTAATAGCAGGTAGCGCACAGTTGGATTTTAAGCCATACTTGTTTTTTTAAGCCTTTAAGATCTGGCAAGGCTTTGGATCAAAGTGGAAAGTGTTGTAGTGAGTGCGGCTGCCCAGCAGCTTTGCAGCATGGGGTGGCTTGTGGTCACCTCGCACATGGGTGAGCAGGGGGCTTTTCTCCAGCTCCAGGAGTGTTCTCAAATACAGAGGAGTTCTGTGCTGTAGGGTAAGGACTGAAGAATGTGCCTTCTGCAAGTCTTGATAAAAGCCCACTTCAAAAGGAAAGTGTATTTTTCATTGTTATTATTGACTGGCTCTTAGTCTCTGTTTCTTATTCCTTGGGGTAGAAAATTGGAATCAGTGAACTGATCACTCGATCGGCTAAACACATCTTCAAGACGTACCTCCAGGTATGACCTACAGTCTAACCTCTTGCCTTGTGTGTTCTCTGTAATGATTTTTTTTCACAAATAGAGAGCTGTTTGAGTTTCTTCTCATTAGAGAGTTCATGGGTGTTTCCTAGCAACAGGAAGTACAATCTTATTAGAGCTAAAATAGGTGCAGGCCTGCGTGCAAGGGAAAACAAGTTCCCACTTGAAGATAGCTTTCCCAGAGAAAAATCATTCATGCTTTTCTTCCCCAGATTCTCACTCATTATGTTGAAGGCTTTTAAAAGTGAAATCACATCTTGTCTTCCTTGTAATGCCTTTTCCTCTGTTGCTTTTGCTCTTCTAAGATGCTTTTCTTAATTGAATGAGCACTGATACATCTTTATACCTGTACATATGTAGCATAGCAATGCACCTGATTTTATTCCAGTGTCAAATCTTCTTTACACTCTGTAGTTTCTCTGTCCCAAGTAGCAGCCCAAAGTAGAACTGTATAGTTTGTGTGTGTGTGTTTGTGTGTGTGTACACTTTTATTTTATATGTACATAATTCTGTCTGTGCTAGTTTCGCTTGCAAATATTCGCCTCTTCCTTGCTTCTCTTCTCCACCTCACCTGGAAGATTTTCCTGTTTCTGGTAGGACTGGATTTGTGCAAGGCTCAGGGTCAGAGTAGTGCCTGTGTGATGGCAGGTGTATTCCGCAACTGACTTCAGTGTCTCGCTGTAGGGTGTGGAGCTGTCGGGTTTATCAGCAGCCATCAGCCACTTCCTCAATTGCTTTCTAAGCTCCTTTCCAAACCCCATTGCCCATCTTCCAGCTGATGAGCTGGTCTCCAAGAAAAAGAATAAGAAGAGGAAAAACAGAAACCTTGGAAGTGCTGATAACACTGCTTGGGCCAGCATGACCCCTCAGGAGCTTTGGAAGAATATTTGTTCAGAAGCAAAGAACTACTTCGATTTTAATCTTGAATGGTAAGCAAAGCAAATTACCCTTACTTGTGCCTCAACTCTCACCAAATGTCTATAGCTCTCAAAGACCTGCCTTTTTGATTTGTTTTCTGTTTGAATATAAATTTGTACTCTTGAGGAAACATTATGGGCTTGTATTGGAAAGAAATCAGCTGAACAGCTGCAGGGGTAAGTGTAGCTGAAATCTGAACTGAGATGAAGCCTATGAGGCAAAGGCAGCTAGGCAAACCAGGAGAGAAGGGGAAGGTTCTTCTTAGTGGTGCAGAGGGGAGCAGAAAGCAAGAAGGTAAAGGAGGGTAGGCAAAAGATGCTTGTCTGTGTGGAAGACTAATTTAGGCTGAAGGCCATTTATGTTCCTAAAAACAAGGACTGCCTCTCCTGGATCTGAAACAGAGATGGCCAGTAAAGCTGCTTGGAGGTGCAAACAGTGAATGCTAAACTGAAGGTGCAAGTAAATGGGGCCCTAAGAGAAAAATCGTGACTGGCTAGCATGATCATCTCTTTCATGTCAGGGCCAGCTTACTATTTGCCAAGAGCTGAAGATACGCAGACTCTCACGCAGACCTTGCAGTGAGCTGTGAAGAGAACGCGTAGGATTTCAGTCAAAAGTACTGATGTGCAGCTCTGTAAGCTTTCATAGACCATTAGCACCCGATATAATGTTACCAGTTTTAGTTTTCACCTAGGTGAAAAGGGAGCTATGCTTGATACACCACAGAGCAGGGACATTCTTGAGCAGGAATTTATCTGGGAGCTCAAGCCTGTGTGTGCTTTTTGCAGTGAGAATGCTGACCAAGCAGCTGAGGTGTATAATCTACAGAAAATCACCCTCCTTCGTGAAATCTCCATCAAAACTGGAGTCCAAGTAAGATCCACTTAGTTCCTCCTCTCCCATTGTGTTCTGCACTGAGAAACATGAAGTGCAAACCGCTTGGTAGGGGACAGCCTTTCAGGCAGACAATGCAAGCCTCTAAAGGTCTTTGTGGAATTAACGTGAGAATACAGGGTCTAGTCCTGTGAAAAGAGACTTCAAATCCAGTTCCCTTTTAGGGTAAACTGGTTGTGCATCTCCCTTGGAAGTTAGCCAGTCTGAATGCGATTCCTGTGGCTTGCTCTAACAAACCAAACCGTCACGCTTTGCTCTCCTCCATCCAAAGAGCAGCATTTCTTTGGCTGAGCTAGAGCAGGGCTTCACGGTTGTCCTCACTTGAAGAGCAGGGTGTTTCCCTCCCTGCAGCGATGCCTTCTCACTCCTCTGTGGGGTACATATGTTTGGTTGGGTGGGCTTCCCCTGGCAGGGGCTCCAGTACTGGCATGACAGTGCCTTTGCACTGTGGAGCTCTCGCCCCAAGTATGTGGTGGTGCACACCTACATGTGACCTTTCAAAATGCTGTCCCCAGGTAGTGATACAGGAGATGTTTTGACTGAATCCACATGCAGAGCAGAATTCATGGCTCATTTTCCCCTATCTTCTTGCCAAGCGCCTATGAAAGTGGGGACCATGACCTCCTGTCTTTTTTGGCTCCTCCAGATACTGCTGAAAGAGTACAACTTCGACAACAGGCACAAGCCCACCTTCACAGAGGAGGACATTCTCAATATCTTCCCTGTAGTGAAGCATGTAAACCCCAAAGCGTCAGATGCTTTCCACTTCTTCCAGAGCGGGCAAGCAAAGGTTCAGCAAGGTACAGACTCAGCTTGCCTCTATCTCTTGAGGCTACTGCTGATAAAAGGAAGAGTTGGGTATGTGGGGCATGGCCTGCTGTCCTCCACTAGTATATCCCCCAACCTACCCTGTTTCAGTTCAGAATCATGGTCTCTTGAGACTCATGGTCTCCGAGACCATTTGAAGTACACATCTGCTATAAAGTTAACAACTGTGAGCAAGGATGGATGTAGGACAGTGCTTTTTTTCCTAGGTTTTAGTCCTTACAGAGGGCAGTGACCTATAGCTATATATCCCACTACTGATTTCACTAGCCACCTGGATCTCGCTTCATGTGCGTCACTTCCCAGTAATATTAGGGGTTATTTAATATGTATGCATGTATGAATATATATTTTTTCAGGTTTCTTGAAGGAGGGCTGTGAGCTCATCAATGAAGCCTTAAACTTGTTCAACAATGTGTATGGTGCTATGCATGTAGAAATCTGTGCGTGCCTGAGGCTGCTAGCTCGTCTCAATTATATCATGGGAGATTATTCAGAGGTAAGCAAAGGTCTCAGGCAGGGTCTGTTTTTCCTCTCTTTCCTGCCCCGTGCTGACTTGCTCAGGTTCACAACATCTGTGTGACTTGCTTTTGGGTCTTCTGTTCTGTTTAGGCCTTAAGTAATCAGCAGAAAGCGGTGCTAATGAGTGAGAGGGTCCTGGGTATTGAACATCCCAACACGATTCAAGAATACGTAAGTACAGGGCACTTGGGGAGAAGCAGCAGCCCATGTGGGCACCTGGAGTCTTAATGCATGTCTGATTCTAGAAAACAGTTGCACTTCTCCTTTCTTCTGCGCTTTTCTTACCAGAATCTTCTGCTTTCATCATAAGTTTTCTGCTTTTGATTTTGTAAACTTTATATGAAAGTGTTCGCATTGTAAGCATCCCACGTGATCAGTAGTTGTCTTACTTAGTTTAGACTTCGGGGGTTTTGTTTATGAATGTCTATATATATTCATGAATTCTGCTGGCTTTTGCTCTGGGCCTATGTCAAAAGCAATGAAAGAGCAAGAACCCTCCCAGAGAGCACAATCAGAATATTAAGTAAATATAGGTCAATTTTGAAGTATTTATTGAGGTGCCTAAGAGAAATGAAACATTTCAACAACTGTTCCTCAATGTTCGAACTGTTCCATCTTATGTGGATACCTCAGTGGAGCTGTAAATTGACCAGTAGACTTGTACTTTTTCTGAATAGCTGAAATATTTTTAACCGTAAAGGAAGACGTTTATATTTGTGTGCAACAGAGGAAAGGAGCAGAAAGGAGAGATCATTGCTTTACAGAGTGGTAAAACAACATTAATACTGGATTATTTCTTTTGTTACAGATGCACCTTGCTTTGTACTGCTTTGCAAACAGCCAGCTCTCTACAGCATTAAACTTACTGTACCGTGCACGCTACCTCATGCTATTGGTATTTGGGGAGGATCACCCAGAAATGGCACTCTTAGATGTAAGTAATCTTCTAGAGTCAATGTCTTCAAGAGTCTAATCTCTAGGAAACCTCTTGGACTTCAAAACATCCATGCTGCTGGCTATTTAAACTGTGCATTTAGGCACTGCTTTTTCATCCCTGGGTTACAGCCCATTAGTACCATTAGAAGAAGGGGAAAAAAGGAGCCTTCTGTGGCTGGAGCTCTGCACTAGGACACTGGAGATGTGGGTTCAAGCACCTGTAATGCTTGGCTAAATTCCTTAATTTAGCCTGTTCCTTGTTTCCCTTCCATAAAATGGAGAGGGTTCACAGAATCACAGAATAATTGAGATTGGAAGGGACCTCTGGGTCCATCTGGTCCAACCCCCCTGCTCAAGCATGGCCAGCTAGAGTAGGGTGCCCAGGATCATGTCCAGGCAGCTTTTGAATATTTCCAAGGAGGGAAGTTCTGTATTTTTCTCCTGTCTGGCTTGTTTGGACTGAGTTCCCAAGGGAGAGGATGGTCTCCAGTTGTATGTTATATGCTATGGAGATATCCACTGGGGACTTCTGGCTGCTAGAATGTTTTCAAGCAGCAAAATACCTGTGCAGTCTTGGTATTTATGAAGCAGTAAATGCATAGTTTGATTTGGCCTTTCTGAATGCCTACTTGACTACTTCTGTGTGGTGGATCTGTGCAGAACAACATCGGCTTGGTGCTGCATGGGGTTATGGAATATGACTTGTCCCTCCGGTTCCTGGAGAATGCCCTGGCCATCAGCTCCAAGTATCACGGCTCCAAGTCTTTGAAAGTTGCACTAAGGTGAGGCAGGGTGGACTGCTGGGTCACCATACTGTTAAAGAGTGAGTACACTCACTGTACACTCGCAAGGGAGGGTTCTGATCTGTCTGTGTCCAGCTGTATGCTGTTAAATTAGAGAGGCAGTCTAGTCCCAGCTGTCAGACTCCTTGGGACTGCTGGGCTGCATGCAGTCAAGGTCATGGTGCAGCATCCAAGTCCATCTAGAAGGACAGAGATCCCTTGTTCTTAAAGTTAGTTGTGGGATCTGCTTAATGCTGGTTGTCCCCAAAATATGTCAGGATGACCCTAGTCCTCACAGATTCTCAGTAGAAAAATGCATGTGGCAAGTGAGGGTTGGAGAGCAAGGCTAATGTAACTATACTGGGAGACTGGGATGATACGTAAACACGTGTATTTAATTGTTTCAGCCCTGAGGGAGCTGCTACCTTTGAGGAAACATATCATTTGGTTTTGTACTTCACCATTAAACCTTTGTATTTGAGTAAAATACTGAGCAGCTTTTTGTTTCCAAGGGAGCTATGAGTGGCTGGCACCTTTAGGATCTGCTCTAAATACCCACTGCTCTTCAGTGCTGTATGCTGTGTCCTTGAATGCGGAACTGGCTCACAACCAACCAAGCAGTGGCCCACTCCTAATTACTACTACCACATTGCAACCCATCTGTTCTTCGTCAGGGTGAAAATAAGTCTTATTAAGCACCCACAAGAGTTTGATTTGTTTTCTAGCAGTTGATGAATATGTATTCTGTAGCAAGAATCTTTCCTTCCCTCACTAACACTGGGATGCTTGATGAGATTCATCACTTCCCACAAAGTAACACTGCCAAAAATAGAAGTATATTTTTTTTATTACGGAAACATTAAGGAAGCAAAGTCCAAGCCAAGTCAACTCTCCCAACTGGAGAGAAACCAGGTGACTTGGATCCCAGCTTCACCACTGTTTGCTGGTTGTTTCTGGGCTGGAAGACTGCTTGATTTTTGGCTGGACTAATCAAGTTATTCACACATTTGCTTTCCAAGAAACGAAAAGACCTTTTTTTAAAGGGGAAGGGCTTATAGCTGCTTCTTCCTTTTCCAGTTAACAAGTCTGGCCCAAGATGTTCCTGCAGATGTCTTGCCTCTATTCAATGCACCACTGCGACCTTCAGCTTTCTTGGGCGCAGCAGTAAAAAATTCAGTGCCTTCTTCTGTAGGTCACTTCTCAGCATTTTAACGAGAATCCGGCCTAAATCAGTGTAGTGTGTTAATCCCCAGTTGGGGCGGGGAGAAGTAACTACCAGGGTGCTGTATTCAGTCCTGTATTTGACACCTTTGACACTGCTGTTAAGACTTCTAGCCTGCATTTTGCTTTGCTGAAGTCATGCTCTCTAGTGCAGAAATCTTTCTTCTTCATTAAGATACCTCTAAACCCTTTTACTTCCCTCAGCCACCACTTGGTAGCCCGAGTGTACGAGAGCAAAGCAGAATTCCGGTCAGCGCTGCAGCACGAGAAGGAAGGCTACACAATCTACAAAAACCAGGTAACGCGTGTGCATGCTGTTAATTTGCTCTGTTGCTTTCCTGCCAAAAACAAGCACTACCACTGCAAAACAATGGCACAACTTAAACTCAAGGAGGCCCTTCTTATAAACAGCTCTGAGCAGATGCCAGGGACAGGGCAGAATTGCTGCCCTGTGCTGTAGTTGACTGGTTTTTATGCTGAAAGTCTTTGAATGGGCGTTCTTGCTCTACCCCTGTCATTGGACAGAAACTTCTGTTAGTGCCTTAGCCCCATGTTCTGGTAGGGCAGTGAAAGAGCTGGTCTATTCTTTCCGCTTTGTGCATCACCTGTCTTTTAAATGCCATATCCAAACTAGTTTGGTAGTTGAGCTGTTCTGTGGGTACTGCCCTCTCCTGCTTGGAGCCCTTGTTGATGCACAGTGAAACTTCTGCATCAACCTCGGGTCTGTCTGAACACGTCTGCAGCTGCACACTGTGATTCAGTGCCATCTCACTGGCTGAAAGCACAGCCTGGCGGAGGGAATGCCTCTCACCCTGCAAACATGCTTCTACTTGATGGAAAGGTGTACTTTTGACAATAAGGTTCCTACAGCAATGATTTTTGTTTGTTTTTTAATGCCAAGGCAGTTCAAATAAAGTTCTGATGGGTTTCTGTAAGGATGTTGAGCTGGCAAAGACTAGGAGAGCACCCTGATTTATAATGCAGCTTTTTTTTTTTACTTTTCTGATTAGCTTGGAGAACACCATGAAAAGACCAAAGAGAGCTCTGAGTACTTGAAATACCTGACTCAGCAAGCAGTTGCTCTTCAACGCACAATGAATGAGATCTACAAGAATGGCTCCAATGCGAACATCATGCCACTTAAGGTAACCTTACTCAATGAGAGTAATTGAGTGCTTGCCATGAAGGCAGAGATCTGTATTCAGCTGCCACTGAAAGACACGTGAGCGTAAACATGCGGACTTCTGCCTGTGCAGGAAGTGGTAACAGCTGTGCCAGTTGCAGATGCTTACAGGCAAAGGCAGAGGCTCAGACTGACACAGCAAAGTGTTACCAGTGGGGACTGAGCACTTGCCTCCTCCACTTCTGCGTACAGCTCTTCTGGGCTCAGGCTCCTTCTCCTGAGCTTAAGCAGGTGAGCAAAGCTGACTGCTTTGCAGGGCACCCAGAGAAATCAGGAAGGCCACGCTGGGCAGCCTGTAGTGTGGGAGACTGGAACACCTACACACAAACCTGCCCTTGCTGCTGACTCACTGGCTGTAGGCAGGTTGCTCAATACAAAAGCACCTCAGTTTCCTCATCCTTAAAAAAAAAAAAAAAAAACCACAACAGTACTGTCATCTTTCACCAAGTGCTTTGTTCTCCTTCCAAAGACTTTGTGGTGTGGGGAGGCTGGACAGCAGAGCAGAGCGTGGAGCAGAGTGTGTGGGGGCCTGCCTTGCCTTGCCTTCCACACAGCAGGAACTGATTGCTCTTATCTGCATGTGCACCTGGCAGGTCACACCAGCCTGTCTGTGGCATATCTGGGGGAGCAGTAACTCGTGTGATGAGTATTCTCCCTGTCATGCTGTACACAAGTGGCTGCCAGAGGACTGCTAGCCAGTGGGTCAAGGAAGGGGCTTCCAGCTACAGACTCACTCTCAGTAGAAGGGGCACAGCAGGATAGCTCTCTGTGGGAGTGGTTGGGTTTTCTTTTCTCTGCAAAGAACTGGATACAGATCTGAGGAGTTCATGGTAGAATAACTTGAGCATAAGGACCTTGAATCAGGTAAATGGTCAAGTCTAAGAAACAGTGTTTGGCTAGGAGGCTCAAAACCATTGAACAGGAATGAAGAGTTTACCCTTGTTACAACACTTGGAAGGGGGAAAAAAAAAAGCAGGAAAGTTGAGATGTTCAATGTCACAGCTGGTACAGTAGGACAGTCCCAGAAGTAGCAGTATTACTGAGAGACCATCTATCCTGGAAGTTCATTTGCACCCTCATCAGAATATTTCATTGTAGTTATGTCCCAGGGCTATTTGCGGTAGTGCACAGGGGCATAGGTGCTCTTTAACCGTATAAGTAAGTATTGTACTGGTCTTTGTTCCAAAAACAAGGTAAGGGAATTATTCCTTGTCTTATAACACGGACAGTATATGTGCAGAGAAGTGAGAGGCAGTGTTATGAAACTGATGTATCTGAGACTGATGCCCTCCTGATGGACTGACTGCCTTAACTGTGAGCTTGTTCCTCTGTTAACATGCCAGGAAAAAAAATCCCTAATCCTGTTTGCTGTAATAGAGCAAGGGATTTTGAACTCATAAACACTGTGTTTAAGTGAAGGCTGACTGTGCTCAGAGTGGAAGTTACCCACAGTGATGGAGGTCTGCAGATGCCTCTTTTTCACTTGGGGCTGTGAAGAGCTATCCCACTTTACAGCTACTAGACTGTCATAGGAGAACTAGCTTTTTCTCAGCTGTTGGTAAACGGTGCCCCTTTTATAGTTAGAGGGGGGAAGGAGGGATTTTGCCTGGTCTGGATTTGCTTAGGAGTGCTCAGTTGTTCTGTCTGGGTTTTGACTTTTAAACTTGTGCTGTAGTTCACAGCTCCCAGTATGGCCAGCGTCCTGGAGCAGCTCAATATTATCAATGGAATTCTCTTCATTCCGCTAAGGTAGAGTGATAACTATGTACATTGTACCTTTGTGTCCTAACTCATGGCTTTAGAAGTCAAGCAGGTGTTTTTGTTCCTGAGATAGCATGAACCCAATGCTTCCCTTTACATTGAGAGTCACTGACCCAAAATTTAGAGTTTCCAGAGGTTAGGTACCTTTTCTCTTCTGCCACCGCTAGGCAAATAATGCACAAATCGTCACTCCTGCAGAAACACTGCTTTTGAAGGTGCCACAGTCACCTGAAGGTAGTCCTGAACCCTTGAAAAGGGATTGCTCTTTGGGATCCCTGGGCAAGCCATAGTGGTGCTGGAAAAGCTCCTGGCTGGAGGAGTGTTGCATGAAGGGTCAGTCTCTTTTGCAACTGGAACCTTGAGCTTGTAGCAGCTGTCTGCTTGCATAAAATTGCTCCATCCATCTTAAGGAAATTGGACAACCTTCCTTGAGAATTGATGCAATCAGTAGGCAAGACCAGTATTGTGCAGCTCCCCTCATGGCTGCTTTGCAAGCAGCCAGGGAGCTAGCACGTCCCATTGTCTCCTGTTCTCAGCTGGTCCCCCTGGCAGCAAAGGAGTTCTTTTTGTTTAGCGTCATTTGAGGAGCAGGAGGTAGTTGAAGCACAGGCAGTGGTCTCTACCTGTAAGACATGAATTGAGTGGTGCTGGACTAACTGTAGAGAATAGCAGTGCCCACCTTTGTCCCTGTGCTTCACTCTGTTCCTTAAGCTACTCTAATATTTGCTACTCTTCCTGGTTTCCCCCTCAGCCAAAAAGACTTGGAGAACCTTAAAGCAGAGGTGCAGAGACGCCAGCAGCTCCAGGAAAGTATAAAAAGTGGTGAACAGTTGGAACCAGAGGACAAAGCCGTGGAGGAGAAAGAAGCTGAGCCAAGCATGCCTTCTGCTGCGATACCCTTAACACAGAGCTCTGCTTAATGTGTACCTCGCTTAAAAAAAAAAAAAAAGTTAAACCACCCTTTTCTGAATCTGAACCAGGGTCTTGGACTCCCCTGGAGCAGCTCCTCCTTTTTTTGACAATGTTATTGCACTGGTACAATTAATACACAATGCAAAGAACTAATCTGAGAAATGTAATCTGTCTGACTGAGCTTGTATCTGCCACGTGAAGGGGGAAGGTGGCCAGGATGCAGCAGCATATGAAAGACCCATCCTAGGTGAGCACAGCCAGAGGCTGTTGTGCCTGTGTGTGTGTGTGTGTGTGTGTGTGCGCGCACATATCATCAGTTATTTCTACTTTGTACATATGAATTCCAAATGAACTGTCTTGAGGTATATAACATTTCTCAGGTCATTTTTATGTTGACTAAGGACACTGCTTTGCTAAAACCAGTACAAAAACAGCCCCTATCCACGGCTCAGCATTCTTGTAAAATGTGGATTCCAAGCCAAAAGATTTATTTTTCCCCCAGTCACTATCCCAGTTTGTGCTAAGGAAAATTAAGCAGCCATATTTGTATTGCTCAGATGACTGAAGCCTGTAATGTGTGTATGTAAGTGGGGGAATGTACAGCATTTTCTACATCAGGATATAGCCATTGGATTCCTTTAACCATTTTAACCATTTTTTCTACTTTTGGTTGGCAGTTTGGCAAGTCAGGGTTTTTTTGTAACATTCATGTTCTAATTTTCAAGATATAGAGATAAATATATATAAATATATATATGATACTCACAGTACCATCTCTGCTGTGCTTGCAGCTGAGTAACTTAGGATATTGTATCCAAAGAGTGAGGTCTTGATATTTAAAAAAGCGCACAAACTTCCATTACAGTGGAAACCCCAGTGCCTAGGAGAGATTGATAATGGCATCAAACAAGGTCTGAACTAACGTGATTTAGTAGGCAACAGTGTCCCTATTAGAGGGGAAAAAGGGGGAGGAAAAGTGAGAAATTGGGACTTGATATAATTTGAAATAGCAATTGTAACACAGCTGATCAATATATACCTGATTGCCAAATTTAACTAAATTGCAATCATGAGTTTCACACAACCCAGAATTAGGCTTTAGAGCAGGGAGGGGATTTAAGTAAAAACAGTCTCCCCCAGCACTGAAACCTGTGGCTAATATCTTCATAACTAACTTTTTTGCACACTGGGTTTGAGATTGTTTCCAGGGGAGCTTCCGTTGCTGGCAATGGATGTTACTGAAATGGCAGATGCCACTAAATGAATATGTAGTCCCCCCCCCATCACACACGCATCCCATCGTTGTTGTAAATGACTAGCGCAGGCTCCCCTGGTGGTGCAAGGCACAAAGCAGGTAAGATTTAGCCACTGCAGGCCATGGTATGCCGACAGAGTTGAATGTCCTTTTTTCCCAAACAGATCAAGCTGTAGAGCAACTTATGATTGCTAGTCCACAACCATCCTGTGCTGACAAAGGAGTCCAGTCTCTCTCTCTCTCGTCTGTCATGGCTAGTACCCTATTGCTAATTTGCATTGCTTCTTTTACTGACCTTCTGGAGAAACAAGTGCTGTCACTGTGCTCTGTACCCTTGGTTTCCTGTACTATGTTACAGGTATTTGTAACTTTGGTGGGGGGAAGGGAAGGGGGGGAGCAGCCGCTGAGTTGTTGGAGGTGACAAAGCAGGAGCAGTCTTTACTGCAAAAGAACTTGCTCCTATTGGAAAAAATCTGAATTTCATGGAAAGCAATCAATAAATGACTACAGTGCATCTTTCCTACAAGAAATTTCTTTTGCTAGTGTCTTTTAGTCCATTAAATGCTTTTGAAACTATTTTAGACACTATTTATGGGTTTCTTTAAAATCTGCTGTAAGGTGTTGGATAACATTAATCTGAACACCATGAGGGGAGCCACCACTTCTGTTCTGAGCAGGAGTCAGTAAGAAAGAGCAGGTACAGGTTAGCTGGCAGCTTTAAAACCTGCACCTCTATCAGGGCTGCTCTGAGGAGTTAATGCCCCATTAAGCACTCCTCTACCTGCCCATTTGTTCCCTGGAGCTGGCATAACATTTCTCCCTAGCTCACTTTTCTTGGTGATGCTCAAAATTAGACAGCTTGCTCTGGGTCTGGCTCCCAGCTGCAGGATTGGCAGGACCGCACAGCAAAAGCTCCAACACCATTTTTTTTAAAGGTGCAGTGGTTGTTTGAACATCTCAGTGAGCTGCACTGTTTGCAAGCTAGTGCAGTTTAATACTTCCTCCTCTCTGTGTACCCCTTTCCTCACCCACTAACAAAGTGCCACAACTGGCAGCCCTTGTGGCCACAAAAGATCAGTACTAAAACTAATACCGGATTCACAGAGAAGCAAAACTACTCTCATCTGTTAACAAATGCTTCAGAAGTATGTCAGCCTCAAGGGAGAGGAGCCTCCTCCTTCACCTTGCTCAAGGAGGAATGAGCAGAGAGGCACAGGTGCTCCATGGATCCTGGTAAACAAGCAAAATGAAGCAGAAGCATGCAAAGTCTGGCTTACACAGCTAAGTAGCTTGAATGCTATCATAATTTGTTAAGTAACTGCACTTAACAGAAGTTCCATAATTCTCTTTACCTCTTGGCTTTGGGTGTTCTCAGGTACTCAGTTCACAAGTTTGAGAAGACAAATGAACTTAGAAGAACTGACCCAAACTAGTTCTGAGGACACACCAGATCGGGAAGGGTGGAAGTTCAGGAAGCAGAACGTAGATCATCTCCCAAACGTAGACCAGCCTCTCTGTTAGGCCACCTTTGCTATTAATTAATTAATTAATTTAATTGATTTNTTAGATCTGTTCAGGTCTGCATCAAAACAGGACTCAGCACTCCAGGAGCCGCTGTCAAGTAGGACCCCCCCCACACACACCTCACCTGTTGCCAGAGCCAGCAGGTAACTGTATACCAGTGCCTGTCAAAATTAACCACAGCAAAATGTAATTATTTCAGAGAAATATTAAAGCCATCAGTAATCCTGAAGATGGCATACAGAAAAACCCACTCTTTTTATCCTCCTGGCTCACCTTCCAGACATGGGATTTCCAGCACTGAATGTCAGACATACTGCACACCATAAATGCCACAACGTTCTTCAAAGAGTCACCAGTTAAACCCTCTGCTTTTAGCAGCCACACCACCTTTCAAGAGATGCCTACTCAGCTGACTACATCATCTCACCAACGTAATGGCTCTTTGTATTCAACCCTGGTTGCTGAAACATTTTAATACCAATCAGTGCCACATGCAACCAAAACTAGTGGCAACTAGTCTCGGCCACTTACACAGCTGCTTGCACTGAGGCATGCAGCTGAAGGGGGAATGAAATGCTTCAACTTTCCAGATGCCTCACAGCACCTTACATTTTAATAGGCCTTACCTTTCCTTTTTGATGGACTTAGCATGTTTTCAAATGGCTTCCTTTGAAACCTGCATCTTAATTCAGCAGGTCAAAAGCCTTTTCCAGATTGAACAATCATCCATTCACCTCAGCCAGAAGTGTGATTCGTGTTGCTTCTGGCAGAGCATGAAGTCGTTTTTCACACATGAAAGTTAGTCTCCTCCAACAGCCTGTCCCAGATCTTCTGCTACTAGGTAACACCATGCAAGCTTACACAGAAAACAGCTGGTAGGGGGCTTTGCTTCATTCTTTCCGCACATCATGGTCAAGGTCACATCCTTGCACTTCTATCAATGAAGAAAGGTACGTTTCCATTTTAGCTACCCATTTATAAACAGCACTAAAGACAATTAAGGCCAGATCACAAGAAAAAAAAAAAAAAAACCTACACACCAACTGCAGACACCAATATGAAAACAAAATCTAAGCCCTGCTTTAGTGTCTCGGCTTTCCACACATGCACCTCCAACTGTACAAGGCTTTTGCTGCCTCAGAAGAGGAATCACTCCTACACTGATCTGCTCCAGAGGATTCAGCTCCGTGTGGAACCTTCAGTGTTAACAGCTCCACTGGTACTCAGTAAACAAATAGCGAAAGATGGCTCTATTAGGCCTACTGTAAATTAATGTTCAAGGTAAGAAAAAAAAGGATCATATTATCTGACACCATGGGAGGACATCAGGGTGCAGCTGGCTGAGCAAGATGCAGAAAGGCAGCAAACTGAAGACACGCAGACTCGCCACCAACACCTTTTACCATTGGCCACACAAACTGCATTTTGACAGGAGCAGGAAGGAAGGGACTGCACCTCTGAACGCAAAGGCACCTCGGCTTTCACACGCTCCGGGAAGCCTGTTCTGTGCTACACCTCCGCAACAAAACTGCATTCCTCAGGACAAGACATTAGGATTTCTACACAACTTAAATAAATTATGCTCCAAATACACTTCATCATGGAAAATCTTTAAGGTTTTCTAAGCTATATTGAAAAGAAAACTCACAGAAGGCTATTAACAGTCTCCATTACACACCAACTTCCCCAGTGAGATCCATCGCTGTAACACTAGCGCACAGCAGAGGCTCAGCGAGAGACCGGGACAAGCAGCCCAGCACGGCCGTGTGAGTGAAGGGCACTTCTGCGTTTAGGAAGAAGCAAGAAATCTGCATTCAATACAGCATTAAAAACAACAATCTTCCATACCATATATGAAACTGGCTTTTTAAGTTTGCATGCAATTTTAATAAAAATCTCAGCCATATTCATCAACAAAACCTTAGCCTAACTGCAACCAATTGCCTTAGAAATGCTTCACATTTCCTTAGTCAAGTATAATTTGAGTTAACATCAGGTAAAAGAAAAAGCAGGTGTGGAGCAAAATCTGAAGGGTGGAACACTAGTAGCTTTTTTCAAAATAGTTTTAATTCTTGCATCCAAGGAAACAAAAACACATCTAGTTTTATATGCATTTAATAGTTTACCAATTGGTACAATAAGATTTTTTTAATATGCAGAAAACATGAATAAATTTTGTTTTACACAGTCTGAGAGCAACAAATCTTACTGTAAAACACAGAGCAGTATTATATACATTCCTTTACTGATTTTTTTTTTTTTTTTTAATTGTGTCAATATCTTCAGTTAACTCCTACAGTCTGGGAACTGTTTTCTCCAATTGCAACCTCTAATATCATTCTTATGAAAAAATTCAATGTTTGCCTTCATGTCAATGTCAGGATCAACTTCTAAAACTTGAAGATTTTGCTAACTTATCTTCAGAATGAACTTGGGGAAGCCTGAGGGATAGGTAGGACAAGAAAGCAGCTACTTACATGACACAGTGGAAAGATAAAAAGGCCAGTTAAATCCAGTTGTGACTTGTAAATCCAACCCAACCTTCCCTGCTCCTAATGTTTATCCCTACCATTTTATGCACGTATTCTTTGCTAGAAGATTCTTGGTATTGACTTTTTTAAATACACTGGACTTTATATACAGCTGGACAGCAAATAACTCATTCTAAGTGCGTTTTTCCTTCACTCGACTTTGTAATTTTTTCTTTATATTCAAATCATTAAAAGGATTATCAAGCCACCACCGTCTACCAAAAAAAAAAAAAAAAAGTACTATCTTTTTCTTTTAAATAGCTTTCATACGAGTCAAAAGCTATTTAAGAGTGATATTATCAGGCAGTTCACATAAAAACAGGAGGAGGCAAACAGGAGAAGCAGGGTACTGACAGTAAGTAGACTGGGCTTGGTGAGTCTATAGCCAAAGCTTTCAAAATACTACAGTGCTCCACAGCCCTTGGACAACTTGCTAGCAACTAGATTTTTTTCTTTTTAATTAGTGCCCCGGGCACATCATTGGTCACACCATACACAAAAGCAGGACGGTTTTTTCTTTTTAATCTTCTAAAGTGCAAGATGCTATAAAACATCAACTTCCAGATTACGTCTAAACCACAATAAATGTTGCACTTTTTAGAATGCATCTAGGACTTCCTGGGCACATTATATTAGTGTGGCACTGGAATGTCTGTCTGTTTTTAAGCCAAAAAAAAAAAAAAAAAAGCCTGTATTGTTGATAACACAGTTTATATATAGCTATTTAAGTAATGCCAATTTTAGTATGGAAAGTGACGAAGCAGCAGTGAACCTCTTAAACCCTCTAATAGATTTATTTTGTAATCCAAACCAGTAACCTCATTATTGTACTTATCACAGGAAAGGCACAGGATTAGACAGCTGACAGAAAATGTTGCAAACAGTGAAAAAGTTCAACACAGTGTAATACCAAGGAGCAACACTGCAGGAAACCCTCACAAACTGAACTCCTGTGTTGTGGCTTTCACTTTTTTGTCCAAACAGGGCTTTAGCTTTTGATCCATTCAGGACCATCCCTGAGATTATTCACTGCTTATCAAAGGAGAAGGTTGCAAATTGCATTGCAGAAGTACTTGGCAGGGTGTTTCACACAAGCAATTAAATGCTGCTTACATGACTTTAGTTTGTTGTTCGCCCTTGTAAATAGTTGTATGCTACAGTAAAAAAAATGCAACAGACAATTTCCACTTAATAGGTACCTTTAATTTCTCAGTCCTGTTTACGAATTATGTACGAGTAATTTTTTTTTTTTTTTAAAGTTTCTAGGCCCTACCAGGAATTAAACGGACTTATTACTTCACAATTGCAGATGCACTGAGGAATTTTAAGATGCACTACTTGTGTATCTGGAATTCTCGACTAGGACAAACAGCAGCAAATTTTTCCAGTCCAAGCAGCTAACAAAGAAAAAAATACTTTATTTGTGCATGCTTAAGTGCAGAAACACATACTGAAAATTACATAAACCACTGGATTTAAGAGGTTAGCCTGAATCTTAAACTGGCTCAAAAAACCCCACACATCAGAACTCCATTTCCTCCAGCCCTTCCCAGAGGCAAGTCTATGCAGGGAAACAATACTGAAATCCATCTCCTCCATGCAGAAGAATGGTTCCTTTTTGTGGGCGACTGTAGGAAATTAACCACTATACCCCTCACCCATTTCTTAGTGTGTATGCCCTCCAGCCAACACTATGTTGGTCAAGGATTTTTATTTTTTATTTTTTTAAAAGGGACAGTTTAAAAAGCCATGTATTAAACAAAATGAATAAAAAAAGCACAACTTCATCTGTTAAAATGTCAGACTGGTACTTCACTGTACTGGAAATTTTAAAGCGGATTTTTAAAGAGACCTGGTTAGTTCAGTAAGTATTGGAATTCTTAGTTATCTATAATGGAATTTGTCAAAAATGGTGATTAAAATATTAATTTATAATATTTTCATTCACATCAGATCAAAATATGTAACTTTAGGGATATGCAAATCAAAAATTGTACATACCAGACAATGCAAATACTAATAACCAAGCTGGGCTAGTTCATTGATAGGATTTGTTTTTTCATTTTTAAATGTTTACTTGATAGCATCATTCTGACAGATGGACTTTGTTTTGTTGATGGTGTTTTGTTTTTCTTTTAGAAGCCTGTATCAATTTGTATCTGCCATTATAATCTGAACCTCAAGGTATTTAGTGCTTTCTCTAAAGCATTTAAATACTGTATCCCAAGATATTTCTCAAAATGCAAACCACAGTAAGTTTTTATTCAAGCAACATTGTCTTGTCAAGGTAAATACGACCTCATATTCAAAAGGGTTTCCAAGGAGGCACTAAAGAAACCAAGAAACCTTTGTATACCCCAACCTCCTGCATGTGAATATAAGGGAAGTGTACGCTGATACTGTTGTGTAATAGGAATTGCACATCTCTAACAAACATTGAAAGCAAACAGCAAGTTGTACCATGGCAGTCATTTGGGAGATTAAGCTCTATTGGAAATTAGATCACTAAATTCTAGTGGGATGGACAACTCCTCCTGGAAGTTCGTCTAGCATGTAAAAAAAGAAAAAAAAAAACCACATTTAAACTTAGTTTAACAGCACAGCTTAACCATTGAATGACCAAATAAAAAATAAATACATTTATCACATCAGCTGCTACTGAGATTTGTTGTCTTATTTCAGGTTTACAGTTAGTTATATAAATATATCAACCCTTGCGTGATAGGAGGCCAAAACAAGTGTATTCTGTTGATTTGGCAAATGTTTCATGACAAATATTCCAAAGTTTAATTGATTTCAATTAATTACATGTAAGGTTCAGAAGATTCTGAATTGCAGCCTTATTATCTAGTATTCTTAGAGAAGATTTATTAAGCACACTTAAGTGATGTTACATAGATACACATTTCTGAAAGAGCCCTACAAAACTTTTCCCAAATGAGGTCACCAATTCAGGCACCAACAGACAGCAGAAAGAAAAACAGGTATAATTATCCAACATAGAACGACACTGTCAACTATTCAGTTAAGTGCCCTATTTCAATTATCTAACTTCTGCCTTCTTAGGTCTGATGTGACCAATGCCAGCCCATGTTCTTAAACCTATGGTACTTCTAGACAACGTATGTAAATTTACAGTATACAATTTGGATTCACCATGCATGAATACTTTGTGTGTAACATTTAATAAGCTCAATCTACATCCAGAATAATTTACATGAAAGGACAATATTTATTTAAACAGAGCTCAATGGGTAACCATGGTATCTGAGTGCATCCAGAGGAAAAAGGGGTCAAAAGTGAATTCAATCAACGGCACTCCCACACTTTTACTGTTTGATCTACGCTTCCAGTAACCACATATGGTGCCGTCTTGTGGAAATCTGTGAGGAAAGAAAAGCATATGTTAAGAATGAATGCAATTTAGTATTTCCCTCTCACTGAATGCCATTACCTTTTCCCAAAAAGTGACACCAGCTCAAAGACTAAATTTCAAAGCTCTGCATGTCAGTAGTTTTGAAGGCAAGTTCTCTGATGTAAAGTTTTGTGAAACATGAAAATCTATTTTCAGTTCAGTTATAAAGGAGCTTCCAAGGAAAAGAAATCCAATTAAGTTACAACAGAGATGAGTCTGAAATATCTCAAACTGATAAAGCCCTTGAATGTTACCAGAAGACAAAACATCATTTATTTACATTGAAGGTAATCAAGAATCAAAAGTCAAGAAATTTGACTTTTTTTTTTCCTTTTTGCTGTAGATAGAACAGCTGATATTTCAAAAAAATGTGAAGTGTACTGACGCTCATGAGATCCCAAAACAGGTCATATATGCAAATCAATTTTGGACTGGGTCAGCAGATAGTACTCAGAAGTTTAACCATGAAGGATCAAAACACCTCATCGTGTAGAAAAGGTTCGGCAAATCAATCCATAAACTGAAGCAGACAATTCCAAGGGTCTAATGCTAATGCTTTAATGTTCTTTAACTTTTCTTTGCCTCTTTCTGATCAGCTGTCTTCAATAACTTAAGAGTGAAGTTAAGTCAGAAACCCTGCATTTTGATTACAGCTGCCAGTTTGATCAGAAGAACTTAGTAGCCAATTCCAGGTCCAACGCTAACCTAACTTACTCAGCTTTATTCAAGAAACTAGAAACAGCCTGAGGAGTACAGAGAAAGAAACAATACAGAAGATTCCAGAGTAAAGCCAGTTTTGTTGAGTGAGGAGGGTGGGGGGAGGGAAAACTAACATCCATCAAGAACTGGTAATACCAAACTGGAATGTCCAGGAATTCATATTTACATTTTTTCCTGAC
>VXAL01018406.1:0-25573 GCA_013399475.1 Chauna torquata
TATTGCAACTAGGTCGTAGTTAGAATGAGGGGCACTGCACTCCCACTCCTAAGAGCCATTGAAGCATCACAGCATTTGTCTGTCTTTTAAACATCCATCTCCATTGGCCACCCTGGGTTAGATTACCAGCACCCTTTTATTCATCACAACATCCACCCCTCCTCCGTTCCTCACTAATTTTCTGCACTGGCTCCACCAGCCCAACTGCATGACTCCTCTGTCAGCTCAGCATTCCCTTTTGCCTTTCTTGTTCTTGCTAGCACCAGCTGTTTTTTGCATCACCTTTGCAATCCCTTTTTCTTAGGCTGGTGTAGGACTTTTCTGTATCAGTAGGATCTTTTAAAGCTTATTCTATATCCTGGACTATTTTTTTCTGCATGATGTAAAATAATGCAGATTGTAGGCTATCAAGTGGACTACCATATTTCATTCTCTACCAGCATATTTGAACTTGATTTTTGACTCTATCTCCATTACTTTTACTGGAAATACAAGGAGAGCCTTCCATTGGCCAAAACAAAACAAAACAAAAAAATGTAAAGACCTCTTTATTCTTTTATTTACACAAAGTAAAACAGAATAATTATATTTGAAACAGTGTAAACCCAATATATGGATTTCCCTACAGAGGAAAGCTTTTGTTTGTCTGTTTTTAATATATTTATTTTTATGTTTCTGTTGTTAATCAGAAACTGCTTCACTTTGAAACACAAACACTACTTTTAGTGCTTCCTTTTTGTTGGCCTTTTATCTTTTTTTTAATTAGCTCACTTGGGAAGTAGTGTAACTGTATTGCAGAAAAACTTGTATCAGTTTGTACTTTGTGTAGCTGAATCCTTCTTTTCAATTAACCATACAAATTCTGGCCCTCCTCAGACACTTATATTGAATTACACCACTCTTGGCACAACCTGCTTCTCTCAATGCCCTTCATTATCGTAAGATAGGTTTCAATGATTCCATCTTGATAGGAAAGAGTCCGTTCCTTTGTTTTGTGCTGGCAGGCAACAGGATGCACACTTTTGTTCACCTATCTGGAGTCCACCATAGCAGCCATGCACAGGGTTGTGTGCAGTACTGCAAAGTACTAGAATACCTTGTTATTGAAATGGAGTAATAAAAGTCAGATTTCAAAAAAAAACCACAACCAATCTCAAGGTCATAAAAAGGCATTTTTATGTCTTGCTGCAAAGTAGTTTCTGCTGAAAGAACAGAAATACAGAAAATATAATCCAATTTTTTCTAGTAAACAGAAGCCTTATACTGGTTTTATAGAACATTGTATAAACAAGGCAGGAGTCTATCGGTCACTTTTTCTCCCAGGGAACTCCTCACTACAGGTGTGTCAGGGAGGCAGAAACACGGACAGGCATCCACAGAGAAATACAGAAGCATTTCCTGAATACACAGGACAGAATTAGGAAGACCAATAAACAGCTGGAGCTACAATTGGTGAAGGATGTCAAAGGCAACAGGAAAGGCTTCTACAGGTACAGCATCAGCAAACAGAAGACTAGGGAGAATGTGGGTGTGCTGCCTAACATGGTAGGTGGCCAAGTGATGGACAGCATGTAAAAGGCTGAAGTACTCGATGCCTTCACTGTCTCAGCCTTTACCGGCAAGGGCTGCTGCTCCCAGGCCTTTCAGGTCTTTGCTTAGTAGCAAATACTGGCAGAGGGGTATTACCACTGTACAGAAGGATCAATTTAGATAGTAATTTGGTTGGCTGGACATATACAAGTCCATAGGACTGGATAAGATGCATCTGAAGGTGCTGAGGAACTTGATGCTGTTTTGGGACCATTCTCTATCGTGTTTGAAAGCTGTGGTGATTAAGGGAGGAAAGGTTAGAAAAGACTGTTGTTAAAACTATCTTCAGAAAAGGCAAGAAGGATTTAGAGAACATGCTCAAAAAAAAAAAAAAAAAAAGGTCCTCTGATTCACAGAAAGGTGTTAATAGGAAAGCATTATGGAAGCTTCAGTATACCTTGTCTTTAGAAAATAAAATTACTTCAATATTTTTGGAAAATTCTGAGGTTGAAAAAATGTAACGACTTGTAGCAATGAGGATTTTCTGCATGTCGTTTAGGAGAAGCCTCTCAAACACTTTTTGGACTGCAGCTTGTTGTATCCAGCAGAGCATTGTTTGCTACAGGAAGGTGATTGTTGCTCATCTGAAGCAGAATAATGAGGAATATCACAAATACAAATGTGTAGTATCCAAAAGGATGTGAAATCCCGACGATCTTCACAGGGACATAATAACATGATAAGTGCATGTAAACTGGGTAGGATATTCAAACATTGTGTGTTCTCAGTAACATATTAAAAAATGGAGAGCTCTGTAACTGAGCAATGTAGCCAAACATTTCTCCAGAGCAATGACATATGTCATTATGATTTGTAATTTGAGGTGTTAAATTCTTTAAAATCTTTTGTAATACCTACAGACAAAGGTGGCTTATCAGTGTGATAGCCTGATAGCTCAGGCTGCACAGAGTTGGGCAGTGTTTTTCTAATACAGTGTGCATACAAACTAAAGCAGCACAACACATACTGCAGTTAGAAATGTATCTGAAATGCACACATTAACTGGTTGTTTCATAAGGAAAAAAAAAAGTCAAGTTCTAATGTGTTACATAGCATTAATAAATACTGTACTGAAGTAGACAATAGTATAGTACAGACTTTGATTAATCCCTCTAACTAGTGCAAGAATGTCCCTACTAACTACTTTTGAATTTCCTAAGAGATGAAACTTGGATCTCCACCTCTGGAGGTTATTCTAACATTTAAATCACATCATTATGAGAAAATTTGTTCCCAATATTAAATCCAAATATTCATCTTTTCCAGATACATCACATTAGCCCTGGTTACTTATTTGCCCAACTTTGAATTATCTTTATACATCCATGGGGCTCACATATTTTATATTCTCTGAGCTTCTCAATCATTACTCAACAAAGCTCTATCTGATGAGTTCTCTAAATTTATTCTCTACAGCGTTCCTGGTAATTTACATTACTTTTGTCTGGACACTTCAGTTTGTTAATACTTTTCTGGTAGTGACTGCACAGAATTTTAAAGAATAAGGCATGTCTTGGGCTGAGCTAATATACAGTCAACCCAGCTCAGAAAAAAGGATGAAGGCTAATGTCATTTCTTGATTTCTCTGATACTGAGATCCCCTTGGGGCTGATCCAGTTTGGATGTAAAATAAAGTATATTGACAGTTGTTTCAGTGGGCCTGTTTGAGCAGAAAGTCTTTCTGGAGCCCACTGACCCAAACAAAAGGTGCTCTGTGGCACCTGGTCCTGCCCTACATCCTGGAAGCACACATGAGCAAAGAAAAGTGTTGTGTGCCTGGGAACCTAAGTCCAGCTGGTTTCCTTCGGAAATCACCAGCTGATGTGATATAAAGCAACCCTGAGCTGACAATAAGCTTGTCGTAGGCATAGAATCTTAACAGAAAACAAATTGGGTGAATTGAATGTCCACACACATTTCTGCTGAGCTATGCAGAATTAGCCAGCAGAAATACGGGGTCTACCAAGCCATGTGTGAAAGTGGCTAGTCTCTGACCTTGTGCTTGACACAATTGGTTCAAAGAAGCATTGTACGTTGACTCAGGTAGAGCACCAGCCTGCACCCTGAGAAATGCTCAGAATGGTCAGAAATGCTACTATGGCCATCTCATGCCCCGTATCAGGCAGCAGAGCTGTCTGGAAGGCCAGGCAGGGAGTTCGGTCTAGTGGCTGACTGCATCACAGACCAGTCAAGTGCATCCCGATCACAACCTACTCAATTCATGCACAGATCAAGTCTGTCCATGGCCATCCTTGGTACAACCATCTAGTGGGCAGTTCATGTGAGCAGAAAGGCTCTTCTAATTTTACACATAAGACTATAGTCACATAAAACTTCTATTTCCTGGACACCTGTGGGACTAGGTTTGACCTATACTGATACACATAGCCTGGGAGCCACTTTTTCGTGCTAAATTATAACGAACATCTGGATGTTATCTTTTCCAATTGCTTGTATTCTTGTGTGGTAGGTCCAGGCTGACCACACACTTCTGAAAGAGTGTTTGCCTATTGATATGGCCTGCAGTCTTGGGCATCTGCAAGCTTTCCCCAGCTAGCAGCTCAGTTTCAGTGTCACCAGTCTGCTCTGGAGAGATGGTGACTTGCTGTGTGACACAGATGGGGGTGGATACCCTCTAACAGTAAGCCTTGCTGTAGAAGAGGGAGAAGAGCCCAAGCAGCAGGAGCAAGAATGCCATGTCAGGACCACTGCCCTCACCCGACAGCCACAGCAGCAGGAGGCAAGCAGCATCACTTGCAGTATTTTAATGCCACCAGTGTTCTTGTCTGTGGATGCTAGCTAAGACAGAGGCCCAGTTTCCTAAAACACCAGGAGCAACCACACACCAGGAATACCAATTATTAAAATAATGAGTATTTATACAGCTTCCAATTCAGAAAAGAGAAGAAGGATGCATTCTGTCACACTAATCCTACATTTCAGAAAGTTTAAAAAGGCAATGAAGAAGTTATGGAAGTTGCCCTTTATACTGCAATAGAGTAATTTTAAAAAGCAGCTGTTTTTAATACAAAATACTACTTCCTTTGGGAAAAAGACATAGTACTTAAATAAAGCTTTTTTGTGTGTTTTTTTTCTTGTTTGTTTGTTTTATTTTTTGTTTTTGCTTGTTTTGTTTTGTTTTTGTTTTTAAAGAAAGTAAATGTGATGTTTGATGCCTTAAAACATATTAACAAAATTAGAAAGAATTCTTTACAAATGCTAATATACTCACTGGCGTTACATTTTGTGCTTCTGAGAGTTTATATTTTTGAGGACTATGCTTCCAACCTTTTTTTTTTTTTTTTTTTAAGAAAAAAAGTCAATAGTGCTTTGCATTTCATATTTAATGATAAGAATGAGATTCAGCTCCCTCCTCTGCTTCAAGGGGAAATGGGAGCGAAAAACAAGGTCCATAAAATCTGACAAACATAGAACAGATGCAAGAACTCAATCAGATCATGAAGCCACAGACTGTATTTAAGATTTTTTAAACTAAAAGAGGCTATATTTAAATTACATATTAGGAAGAAATTCTTCGCTCAGAGGGTAGTGAGGCACTGGAACAGGTTGCCCAGAGAAATTGTGGATGTCCCATCCCTGGAAGTGTTCAAGGCCAGGTTGGATGGGGCTTTGAGTAACCTGGTCTAGTGGAAGGTGTCCCTGCCCATGGCAGGAGGGTTTGAACTAGATGATCTTTAACGTCCCCTCCATCCCTAACCATTCTATGATTCTATGATTCTCTCTCTCTCTCTCTTTCACCTAAATGGTGGTATATCCACATTTACATGTTCTCTGAATATGATGGAGAGAAGTGGGCATCATATGGGTAATGGATCTACTACCACTTCGAGAGGCACTTATAACAGGAATTTGATCTTTACTCTAAAGTATCTCACTGCATTCCTATATGCCCTTGAAAACACTTTCTGCTGATAAAATATATCTTTTGAAAGACTACTTCTATTTTTATCTTTACACATCTACCCTCACAATCCCTTTGTTTGCCATTTTAAATCATAATATTTCATTAACCACTGTATTTAGGTCTTAGGAGGGTAGTAATTTATTATCTTCATTTTAATACATTTCTTTTGTACCCCTTTGCTGTAGAGCGCTCAAGATATCCTGTTCATGAGGTGCATACAGTAACTGGGGGGGGTGGATTTTGAGTTTGCTACAATTTCTTACATGGAAGAATGGAAACAAAACTACTGGAATCAAACATCGGTGGTAAAGTCATTGTCACCACAATGCAGTAATTAACAACTCCATGCCCATGTGAAGCAGTCCTCAGGTCATACTTAAAATTTGCAGATCATAAATTAAATGTTTATTGAAAAGTATGTGCTGAACAGAAGGTTTTAGCCTGACTTTTGTCTCTGCGCAGGCTAAATTTGGCTGGGAGGATGGCAGTGAATGAAAGCCTATGCAGAACTTAATGTCTCCTTGGGTACAAGGACTCCACACTGGTCAGGTGAATGGAACCAGAGCACCTCCCTGTGTCACTTATGTGCCAGTCTGTGGGAAGAGAGTCACTGGCAAGACCTCAACTTCAACCCACATTCACTTTCCCATGAGAGCTCAATAATGGTGACATAACTAAAAACAGGTAAGCTGATCCTTTGAAAATGTTTCTAAAACAAATGAAAGTTTTTAAACATCAAATAAACAAGAAATACAGAACATTAAGGTTTTACCAACAGGATGTACTCAGACTTTTATTTATTTTTTATTTTTTTTATTTTTTTAATGGCTAATTAATTACAGAGAACTGGGATAATAAGGAAATTGCAGCTAACATTCAGCTTTCTGCCAAATAATACTCCATTAGTCAAAAAATATGGGAAAGTCTGTCTTCATGTAAGCCAGTTGGAATATTACCATGGACTTCAGTGGGTCCAAGAGAAGTCCATGATCATGTAAGTGGTTAAATAGCTTCAGCAAGCTTTGAATTTTAACCAGTGAATGAATTTGAGATAATTCCAAATGAGCAAACAAATAATTAAAAGTGAATTTTGGATGAAATTAATGGTACAATAACTAAAATGATTGCTTTTCATTGGATAAAATTAAGGACTATTATTACATTAAGAGTAAATATGGTGTCTTTTTTAAAACAACTGTTATGGAGGTCTTCCGAAGTAAACAAAAATTCAGTAGAAAAAAAGACTTCTACTTGGTACATAATTCATTGATGTGCTGGTTAAATTCATTTATTTTCATAAATTTTCCGCATCTTTAACAGATACAAATAAGCTTTTCTTTGCATTTCTTATGGAGTTCAACATGACTAAAATCACTCTTACTTTTGTGTTTTTGAAATGCATATATGTCCTTACATATCAACAAGCATATTTCTTTTTCTCAGAGTGTATATATACTGAAAATTTCTTGTTATTTCTGGTACTTCTATTGTATATGTTTCTTTTAAAAGGCAGTTCTACCCCTAGCATGCATTGCTCTTCAACTCTTACGTTATTAATACTTCATAATGATGTCTTACTTACAATAACATTCAATCATGTGCCTTAGCATATCTGGGTTTCAGGGTAGTATTGAAGCTGTTACTTTTTTTTTTTTTTTTTGTACATTGGTATTCTCACCCAGTATGTGTTTCAAGCACGTTTTTTGTCTACTGATAAGCTGCACTGGCTAAGAAATTTTGCTGAAATGGGAACAGCCTGTGAAGTCAGTCATCCGTGAAGTAAGTCTCCCCACAAGTTTTGATGCATCAGGGATGACAGTATACTGAGCCAACCGTTCTACTGGAGAAGTGGCAAAAAACAGTGGTAAAACACAAGTATACACCAAACAAATTACTTTGGTGTTCTTCAGGCAAACACTCCCTGCTCCCAACAGCAATGCATTGGTGGAATTCACTGAAATTTTATTACAAATTCAAAACTTAATGACAATCTTACTGAAGTTAATGTGACTTGGACTGTTAATTTGAGTGAGAATGGAAGAGAGCCTTGTATAATTCATTCTTTATCTCATTCTGCATTGAACAGTGTCACCCAGATTTCCATGGATCTTTACCACAGGCAAGCTGCAAAATATGCAGCAAATGGTTATTGCTTTATATATGCTTGAAAGAATTCACATCTCTAAAGATGGCTTGGTCTTTCCAGCAGTTGCTCAAAAAGCCATAAATAGAAAAGATAATAAAAGTCATGGATTTGGCCCTGCTGAAATTAAATGAAAATATTTACAAGATTGGTAGAAAGGGAAATTTATTTAGTTTTTTTCATGAACATGCTGCAGTACTATAGCACTTTGGAATCCTGCAGTCATTTATATTTGTCACAAAAGTTGTATATAAAGAAAGGTATACTCAAAGCTTAAGTAGTGAAGAGGTCATAGAGCATCCTATTTTTAATTCTGAAGCTTTTATAAATTAAAATCTATTTAAAAAAATGTGTTTGTGGAGACAGAAGTATAGAAATATACTTGCCTGAGAATATATACTGTTTTTTCTTTTGTATTGTATCATATTCAGATTAGAATCGTAACTGTTATTTGCTTGCACTAGAGCAAAAATTTTCTGATTGGTAACACTGGTTTTCTCATTGCTATGAGAAAATATCCCACCTCCTAACAATATTGAATGCTATAGTGAACAATACAAAAAGTCAGTGTCAGGTAAGTTTCCACTTGGCCTTCTCCTCTGGGTTACTTGGCTGTTTCTGATTCTCTTTAGAATTCATACAGTAGAAGGTAAACTGACTGAATCAACCCTCGTAATTGCTAAGTGGTGAAAAACTACACACATACATAGAATCTTCTTTTTTTTTTTTTTTAAATTTCAATTTAATGAGAAATCCCTTCTTGGTAGAGACAAACTGATACATAGTGGTCATGGTTGGACAATCAGCATAGGGTGACTCAGCCGAACTATAGAAACTCAGCTAAACAGAGAATGATCTTTTCAAGAAAAAAAAAAAATCTACAAACCAATCTATTAGCATAGGTAATCATTAAAAAGACTGATTCGTGTCAGACACCTGATAATCAGTGTTGATAAGGAGAGAAAATTCAGCTCCCAGAACACACACACTTAAATAAGTTGCTGATCTATGGAAGGATTCAAAAATTATCTTTTCTTGGTGGAGAGAACTGAAAATTTCTTTGCTTTGGTTGGTATGATTATCAGCAGTAAACTCTATCACTGAAGACTTAATATGCTCAGGAAACTTGTGACTGAACGAATAGCAAAATCCTTCCCTGAGGAAGGTACTACTGTCATGAGGAATTAATCAGGCAAATGAGGGGTGTAAATAAGGTCCTGGCTAGAAGCCTCTGTATGAGAACAGGAGAAACAGCATCTGTAAACTATGTATATTTTCCAATATGTTATCTATTATTTACTGTAATACATAGATAATATATTTATTATTTATCAGAATGTACAGAATGTCACTCTGCTGACTGGGAAGCCCGGGAATCAAAGAAAAAATTTATGCAGAAATTGGTTAGTTGAGCTTATTTTGGTTTTCCTTTAGTTTCTGATTTCCTGGCTTCAGTGAACTTGTCATCTGTGATCAGAGAACGATGTGATAGACATTGTGTAGTCATGACTTTGGCCCTGTCTTCAGATAGGTCCTCAGCTGGCTTAAGAAGTTACGCAGACTTCCCCAACCAGTATTTCACCTTGCTGTCCACTCAGCTCTGATAGTTGGTATTAAAAGACACCTCTCAGTATCCCTCGAGGGACAGAAAAGCACTGTGAATTAATTTAACCTAGCAGCTCAATCTCTACAAACTTGCTATAAACTAATGAAATTATGTGGTCAAGCAAAGACAGACTACACTTAACTCCTTTAATGTTAGCTTCAAACACCTAAGGTAACAAAAAAATGCTTCAAGAAAGGTTTGTTACTTAATAAATGTCAGAAAAATATGAAATTGTGGTGTTGTACTTCTATTAATATATGTAACTTCTACCATTTGGTGTCAGACAGTGGGAAAAAAAGTTGGAAAGGAAAAGAAGATATATTTTCCTTTATTTGACCTTCTTTAATGGAAATCTTTGTTACCATTTCTGTATTGATATAACTCTTTATGAAAATGTATTTACTTTCCAGTGGGTACTTTGTGCTGATTAGGTGAGAAAGGATTACCTTCTTTCCTGCTATTTATAACACAGCTAATGATTTTCTTTGGGGTGAATAGCTTCTTATTTATCTTCAGATGCTTTCCTTGACAGGGACAAAGTCAGGACAAAAAGGTCTTCGTTGTTTTTTCTGCTACAAGGTAAAAATATGGGGCTGCTTCCTGTAGGCTGTTCTACTCACCCAGGTATTCTCATGTGTATGGGTCATATTTTTCTTAAAAAGTGTGTTTCCTGCCATTTTGCTTTAAAAATTAAAGATTGCAGTAAAAGGATCCATCCATTACTCAGTTACCTTAGATATTAGTGTATTTCTAAGAAGAATGGGGTTTAAAATAATGTAGCACAATTCTGGTTTTATTAAAATGCCCTGCTATGTAACTGCCTCGCCATTTATGGTAATTTCACTTTCAGGATGGCTATGTTTTGGGAAAGGTGATGAATCATCTGTTCTCCCGGGAGGTCCTGCTCTGCACTAAGCTGCTTGTGCTTTGCCTGGCGTACAGACATTTTCTAATGCAGCCATTAGGACAGCTCCTATTCCTCTGTCATATTATAAAATTAACTAATTCTTTCCAATAATGTTACAAAGCCCATAAGACATGACATAGCAAATCCCTCCTGTTTTACTTAAATAGTGTAATTTCAACCTCTGATATACATTGGTATTTGCATGATCACACCCGCAAAGAAGTGTCAGCCTTACAACTGATTTCTGTTATAGAATTAGTTTGTCCTATGTTACAAATGCCGTTGATAGCTTAAATTTTGTGGAAGTATCCTCAGGTATTTGCCATAAAGACCTAGTGTTTCTTTCCTATAACTGCAATGTATTATGCTCTTTCTCTTAACTGGTATAATACACTAAAATTACAACGCACCCATCTGCCTTTAAATTTCACACATGAAAATATTTTCATAATTGCTATATGGATCTTTACAAATTTCTGGTATCAGTAGCAATGACACACTTATGATGGGATATCCCAATGCAATTCCATCAAATTAGAAAATAACAGAATGGAAAGATGAGACAAATTTAGCAGTAAAAGTGTACTTACCTTCATATGTTCCACTTTCTAAGAGAGCACCACTTTTCTCCAATTCCATAAAATCTTCAACAGTGATGAAAATATAGTCCACACCAGGGACTTCCCCCTCCTTATGTGGCCTTGTGGTGCCTGTTAATAGTGTGAAAGATACGCTGTCAAATACATAACCAAAATGTAGAATGGTCTCTTTGAAAGTTTCCGAAAATTTACTAAGTAACCTGTTTATACAACTCATTATGTAGCACCTCCTCCTCCTGAGGATGTCTTTCAAAACCATATAGTTACACCTGTTAAAGCTGACACAGGTATACCAGACGTATGTGTAAGACTGGGCCAAATGCTCTTTGGACCCAGATTATTTATTCTCTTTAGTGTAAATGTATCATATCGCTATTCATTTTACATTACTGGAAAGACCCTCAGTTAGACCAGGCATTCAAAGATAACAGGAATTTTTGACGTGTATTTTCTATAGCTTCAAACAAAGTCTTGTCTACAAATAATCCATTCCATGCTCTTTTAAACATTTATTTAGTACACAAAGTAATAAATCTGTAAGTAAATTTATAAGGGTTATGTTCATACTGCTAGTTTCAGTGCCTTAAGTGGACTTGATAAATGTATGGGCTTAAGGGATTGAGTGATTCGGATCACCTGCTAACCATGCTGTCAAACTGCAAAGGTGCTTAAATTTAGTTATTGCCTCTATTGTCATCTCTGGATGACAAGAGTTCTATAAATGCCGATAGACAGTATTTCATACATGCTGAGAAATGACTCAGCCTGAGCTAGGAGAAGTTGAGATGTTAGCAGGGAAGAATCTGAATTTGACCTGATTTCCTCACAGCCCAGTTTTTTCGTGACCAGGCTATCCCTATTTTGACTGAAACGCGAAATACATCTCAAAACTCCATTTGGTGATGGGAGAGTTTTAGGTCCTCCTCAGCCTCAGAGGGTGTAAAACATCTTAATCAATTCTTTATCTATACTGTAGTAATCACACCATACTTATAGGGTTTGGTTTCAAGGCTGTCGGCGCTGGGAAGTGGCTAGAAACCAAGTCTTGCACTTCCTGGACAAAAGTTTAAAATTACAGTATTGTGCAAAAGACACTGTTTCGTCCATAGTTATTAGTCCACTTAATCTTAAACACTGATTCTGACTCTCATATTATGCAGTATTGACTCAGGCATTTGTTCAGGTCAGAATATATTTAATCTACTTTTTCATGTGTATTATTCAGACACCTGAATTTAAACCTGATGAGTCATTTTTTTTGTGAGATTCTTTGTGAGATTAAGAAAATTAAGTGTAGTTGTCTACAGTTGTTCCACGTGCTTGAACTATTAAAGTCAACATAGATCTTATCAATGGTGGAAATAAGAGATCTATTCAGCTGCCTGCCTGCAAGGAGCTCAATTCATTTGGCCATACATAGGTCTCTTTTTGAGGTAGGTGCCTGGGATATCTCAAATGTCCACATGAAGGTGGCAGAAATACAAAGGACATATGGGAGACCCACATCCTTCTGGATCTGCCACTGGGAACCAGGGAGGATACCCTAGGGCACTTCACTTACTGCTAGGTTCCTGTGTTTAAGCAACCGAATCAAGCCCCAGAATGTAGGTGTTAATCTCATACTGAATCCCACTCTTCAGCTAGATCTAATGGAGATTTCTATGTGATGAATAGCACATTAGAAGTGCCATTTTTTTTCACTGACAATGACAGGACTCCTCTGCTCCTAGTGATTCCTACTGGCTGCTGCTTGGCTTTGGAGAAGCACTGGATGGCATTCAGAGTTGTCCAAACACCTTGCTCTCAGTGGAGACATGAAGACATAATGGTGCATTACTTATGCCATCTGGACTGCTCGTAATAGGCACCTTTCTCTCCTCATAAGCAGCATGACTATTGTAAAGACCACAGAAGCTAGTATTTTAGTAGCCAACATCAGGAATATGGTTTGATAGGTCTATAAGACGCTTTTCCTCATTCCTTCATTTGTCTGATTTCAGTTCCCTTTTTCATCTCAACATTTAAAAGTAAAACTCTTCTTATTTGGCAGTTTATTTCTGGGAAATTCATATTCACAGAAATGGGTTCACTAGGATAATTACTATTGCATTTCCAGGAGGGCATGATTAAAGCACTGAAACACTTGCAGCGCCCATATATGTGCTGAATTTACTCCGTATGGAATATCTGACCCTTGGGGACACAGCAGCATCCTCAAAGATCTCCAGCCCCTTCTGATAATTTTGCAGAAGCACAGGGATCTTGGCAAGCCCCCAGGCTCCCAGGAGCTCCACTAACAGCCCAGGCATCAGATGTTTGATCTGCATGCTCTCTCCTGAGGAATTTTTCACTCCCACTGTCTGTTGACAGGAACTGCATCTTCCTCATAAAACACAAGAGATACACAAACTTTACCAAATGAAGGCTATTTTGTTCCTAGACATGGCACTGGGAAGAAGCTGGCTGAGTACCTCTAACTTACTGTTTCTGCAATAATTTTTTGTGACCAAACTAGGATTACCAGAAGTTAAACAGTAACTGAAGAATCAGACAAAAATACAAGTTACATAAAATATAGAGGTAATCCCTGTTTTGAGTGGAGAGTTGGACCAGATGACCTACTGAGCTCCCTCTTGACCCAAATTCTCAGCGATTCTATGATATTAAGTATTAATACACTGCATTTTGTTTTAAATATCTGGATATTCAACAGTCTTATTCAACAAGGATGACTGCAAAGTTTCACAGCAGGTCCAACAACAGATGCAATTATCTCTGCATTTCTCTACTTTGGTCACTATCTTTGGCCAACTCACCTAGACTTGACTTTCATATTGATATCAATATGTCTCTGTTATTGATAGACAGGGAAATGGTAGAAAGGAAGATCTGGGGAACTACAGACTGGTGAGCCTCACCTCTGTGCCTGGGAAGATCGTGGAGCAGATCCTCCTGGAAGCTATGTTAAGGCACATGCAAGACAAGGAGGTGATCCAGGAGAGCCAGGATGGCTTCACCAAGGGTAAATCGTGCCTGACCAATCTGGTGACCTTCTATGATGGAGTGACTGCATCAGTCGATAAGGAAAGACCGACCAATGTCATCTGCCTGGACTTCTGTAAGGCCTTTGACACGGTCCCACATGACATCTTTATCTCTAAATTGGAAAAATGTGGGTTTAAAGGGTGGACTATTAGGTGGATAAGGAACTGGCTGGATGGCTGCAGCCAGAGAGTTGTGGTCAATGGCCCTGTGTCCACGTGGAGGCCAGTGACAAGTGGTGTCCCTCGGGGGTCTATCTTGGGACTGGTGCTTTTTATCAATGAAATAGACAGTGGACATAGCAGTGTGCACTCACAGCCCAGAAGGTCAGCTGTGTCCTGGGCTGCATCAGAAGAGGCATGGCCAGCAGGTTGAGGGAGGTGACTGTGCCCCTCTGCTCTGCCCTTGTGAGGCCCCACTTGGAGTGCTGCATCCAGGTCTGGGGCCTCCAGCAAAAGAAGGATGTGGACCTGTTGGAGTGGGTCCAGAGGAGGGCCACAAAGATGATCAGAGGGCTGGAGCACCTCTCCTATGAAGAAAGGCTGAGAGAGCTGGGGATGTTCAGCCTGGAGAAGAGAAGGCTCTGGGGAGACCTCATTGCGGCCTTTCAGTGCTTGAAGGGGGCCTATAAAAAAGATGGACAGGGACTCTTTACATGGGCAGATAGTGATAGGACAAGGAGGGATTGCTTTAAACTAAAAGAGGGGAGATTTAGATTTGATGTTAGGAGGAAGTTCTTTACTCAGAGGGTGGTGAGGCACTGGAACAGATTGCCCAGAGAAGTTGTGGATGTCCCTTCCCTGGAGGTGTTCAAGGCCAGGTTGGATGAGGTCATGAGCAACCTGATCTAGTGGGTGACATCCCTGCCAATGGCAGGGGCTTTGGAACTAGATGATCTTTAAGGTCCTTTCCAACTCAAGCCATTCTATGGTATGATATACGGTATATATGAGAATGTTTGCATGTGCCCAGCACTATGAATTGAGTATTCTGTCTAAATTGCTGTCTATCAAATGAAATGCATGTCCCAATTACAAGCTAATTCTGTATCCTTAACACACAGCTTAACTCTACTCTGTTCTTCTTTCAAATTACACACCACTGATCCCCACATATAAGCTAGCCATGAGATGCCTTGTATTTAGAACAGCTGCTGCAATCATTATCTTGTTCTATAACACTCCGAGATTTCAAACAGTTCCTATTCTACTTCAAGACGAAACTAATAGATTTTTGTTGCAAAACGGAAAGAACCAGAACTTCACTTTACTATCACTAGTGTACTACTCTACACAGTAGCTTCTTAATTTAGTCTCCATAAATCTCAGTTTCCCACTGATTTTGCTAGGTGACTAAATAGATAGTGGTGATTCTGATGCTTTCCTTTCTCCACATCTCTTGTACCCCACAGTTTCACTAGAAAGCCCAGCATGCAGATAAGGAATCCTTTCTCATGAAGGTTGAATGGAAATGGATAAATTATGCAGATGGATATTTTCAAGGAAAAGCAGATTTTCTAGAAAATTTCTTGCCAGTTCTACTTATACTTGCTATATCTATCCTATAATTTCAGGATATAATACTGTCACCCAAAAAGTAACATGGAAAGTTCCACCCTCTTTTCTTATAATCCTTAGGGAACCTGCTCCAGGAACTCTGTATGGTGTTGTATACTGAAGATTTTACTCCTATAGATATCAACCACCCACTTCCTCCAAAAAAATGGAGGTAAGAGCAAACCATGATCACTAGCTGCATGCATTCAGGGTGACTCTTACCTCAGGTACAGCACTTTCCATCCCCACCAGAACTTTACTGCCCTTGATAAAATCTTACTGAGTTCCATTTTCATCCTGCATCTGTTCTCATTCCCTCAGCCTGGAGGACCTGAGATCTTGAAAATGGTTAAAGCAATTCCCTGGCTAATGGAGTAATCAATAGTTATCACCTCTTTTACTCCTTTACCCTGGAGGAACTGAGTTGCTGCTATTAATACTTCTGCCTTCTTTATACCTTTCTGTAAGCACCATAGATTTCGCAATGTGCAGGTTAACAGATTTAGAGGCAGTTACTGGAGAATCTTAAATATCCATCGGGATCTGAATATTGAGTTCTATATATAGGAATCTTGTAGATCATAAGCAATTTTTATTTTTCCTTGCTTTTAAACTAATGTGGAGTCACTGTTCATAATAGATTTTGCCTTTAACTACACTCATATAGACAGATAAGCAGGCCTAAATGCTATGGTGATTCAAGAATTAAAACAAAAGATGAATTCCAAGCCCCATATTTTTTATAGAAACACAACACCTCTTATTATACAGGATCAAGGCTTAACAGGAAACAGTTCCTACTGCTTATAATGTTTAGCCTTTATTAATGTAAAATGAACATAGGAACCCAGTTACTGTGTTGTTACCATGGTAAAGTACGAAAAAATAATCTTAGAATTCCATAATGAAAGAACATGATACTTTTAGATCTTGCAGGATCTTGCAAGGCATATCTGCACTATGCATATTTATGACAAATGCAATCTATCATTGCTGTTGAACAGAAGACACACAAGGAGTAACTTGCAAGTAACCATGACTGGTCCATATGAGTGTGTCTTGCCAGACAATGTGGAGGAACCTTAGAAACTACGGGAGCTTGATCTACACAATCCATGATGATTCTGACTGTCTTTGACTTCATGAGGATGAATGCTAACAACATTTCAGAGCAGAGGCTTTTATGAGCTTGTCTATCTGCAGGCCTGAAAAGACTATCATGTCTATGACTATGTACCTGCATGTGTTTGGTGCTGAGAGAAGACTGGGTCAGGTCTGGATGAACAGTTTAGGAGAGACTTTGGCTATAAAAATTTTCACTTAAAAGCAGCTTTACACTTCTTATTTTACTCTTTAAACTGTTTACCCCTAACCAGTTCAGGACAGGTTATCACTTCATTAATTCAGTCATTATAAATAAAATCAGTTCTGAGCCTTCTAATTTTCAAAAACTTTCACAGCTTGACAGGCAAATGTTATGCTATGGCAAAGCTTGTTTGTTTTTCTGTGCTACAGGACAAATACTGCAAATTATCACACTTCAGTGCTGGCATTCCATGCTCAATGTTATGTTATATGATGATGCTGTGTTTCTGGAGAGGAATAAGGTGCCATTTACACGAATAACCTGTGGAAGTGCATTTTTCTTTTAACTGAACGTTAGGCACCTAAGGGCATAAATTTAGACAGCTAAGAAGTCTTTATAATGAATAAAAAACAGGAGTGTGTTAATCTAATAGCAATTGAAATAATGCTTATATGAGCTTGAGGAACAATAAATAACATTTAACCTGGAATTTTAATGTTGACTTCTAATGTGGACTGGAAAAATGGTCAATTCATATAGTGTTCAATCCAAATTTCCATTATTAGTAAAACTATTATAGAATTATTAACTCTGGAAGAACTCCGTTGTTGGAAAGCTCCACACCAGTTTTCACAGCGAAGAAAACAACTAAGAAATTATGTCTCTTTTCTTTACTTTTAATCTCAGCATCCAACTGTATGATTACAACATATTTCTTAGTGCTTATGTAGGAACAAAGATGCTGAGATTGATTTCCACAAATATTTCTGTGCCTTAGAATCACTGAGTCTTCACAGTCTCTGTCCAACTTTGCTACTTTCAAAAGCAGGAAATGTGCTCTCTCAGTATTTCTTTTATTGCTAACTCCACATATTTATGCTTAATGAGAGGCAAATTTATTTATGTGTCAGTAAAGGAATATGAATATTAGTTAAAAAAACCCAGAACTATGACCGTAAAGATGAGAAGGTGTCCTATACTCAGTACCATAGACATATTTTCAAGAACACTTTATCCTTGCACACTAAATAATCCATACCTTAAAGTCATTGGCACCATTACAAGGATAATATCACAGTAGTGTTCCTTTACAGTCTATATGATGGGCAAGAGAGCAAAAATAAAGGCCTTAGTCCTTTACCTACTCACAAACCTTATGCATAATTTTCAATGCTCTGGGCTTGTAGGCACACTATAAATATTTATCTTATTACACTTTTTCATTGCAAGTTAAGGGCAAATATGGCACACCTCTTTCCTATCCAGATACCTTCACTGTTGTTTAGCTACATTTGCATTTGGATTTGCAGATTGGTTCCTAAGAGGATCTTTAATATATTAAGCCCTTCTAAGACATTCTTCTGATAATTTGTTCTGTAATTCTGTGCTGTACAACAGCTTGTTGTTTCCACAGAAAGCAGTATGCCAGGCTGTCATACATTACAATAGCTGGAGGGATCCCTCCTGCAGAAACAGACTGCTAATCTTTAATAAACTTCAGCTGAGCCCTTGGTATGACCTTGTACACACTTTGCCTTAGAAAATTTCAACAATGTTTAATTAGCTCTTTTGTTCATTTGCCAAAATACTCAGGGACACTATTACTGTGAGGAACTGAAATGTATGGGAAATTATACCTATCTTGTCAAATTACTAACTGCATTAAGCAAAGAAACACCCCATTTATCTCGATCTACTGAACTCCCAGCTGAAGAGAATAATAAGCATCATTTTCAAGTAAGGTGATTTTAGAGGTACTAGAAGGCCGGAAGCTCCAAGTGTTTGTGATACTTCTAACAACAACATAAAATACAATGCCATAAGCCTCTTCTTGCTATGGGTCATAAAGAGGAAAAGTTTTTTATCTTTCTAAATATGCAATACCATCAATTTCTCACGCATCTCTAGAAAAATAATTGCAGAAAAAAGGGACTGAATTCCACATTCCTGAAAACATTTTTGAGGCGTAACAGTTTCAAACTGCATTAATAAGGAGGATATTGGCAAATTTTATTGGAAGAATAAAATTTCAGGTTAATCAATTCAAACACCAGTAGCAAAGGGGCTAAATGTTCCACAGTAAAGAAAAGCCAGGCATTTAGCTGTTGCTGAGTTGTAAGACTGCAGCATTATTTGCAATGTTACCAATACATGGAGAGATAAATCAGACACTCTTTGGAAGACACTGTGTGTTTTTACTATCATCTCAAGGATTTTCTGACCCAAGCTATGGGAGAAAGGGAAAAAGCACTTAGTCAGACATTATCATAGACAGAATAGTTTCGTTACTAGGTGTTTAATTCACGCAAATTAAAAAGGAGGTTTTCCACTCCCTGTGGCTCATCAATATACAATGATAGTAGTGGAAATAACAGATGAACCAGATGCCTCAATCCCTTGTCCACTGAAGTTAGCTGGAGAATTTTTACTGCACGGGCAATAGATTTGGATCATAACAAAAGAAACTCTTAAAAAAAAAAAAAAAAAAAGCCCAGCCCACATTGTTGACAGTTTCTAGAATACTTTGGGATTAATGTCATTTTTGTTACATTGTTTTGATTTTTCCTGAAGAAAAGTAAAAAGTAAAACATTGGATTGTAAAACATTAGATTGTAAAAAGCAGTCTTAAGGGGCTGTGTACTAGTTTGTAGTGTACATGTTCCATAATACCCCATAATTCTTAGGATAAGTTATTTTATATTTTAGAGTGTAAAACAGAGGCAGTAACTTTCTGGATTTGAGATCTACAGTACACAGAGTAATAGATAAACATGCGCTTTATGGAAAGAATACGCTTTCAGCCTGTGGTTCTATACATTTTCACTTCTAAACCTGAGTCACGTTCATTAGGCGACCTAGATAAGCTCCTGCCTGGTGATTAGCATGAGTATTACACTCCAGATGCATATATCTTTTCAAATACTTTTTTTTTTTTTTGGATTCAATGCATATTCGGTAGCTTCTGATTAAACAACAACTGGGTTTTCTATTTGTTCTTTTTTTTTCCTTTTTTCCCTTTTGTTTTGTTTTGTTTTGTTTGTTTTTGTGTGCAATGTGACTGACACTGTAAATTGCACATAAAAAGAGCCCAAAAATCATTTATTACTTCATATTGGAGATGAACAGCAAAGTAAAATCAGGATATGGGAATGAAAGCAGTTCTTGCTGAGGAGTACTGGTGCTGGTAGGGAAGTAATTTATTTATTTATTTATCTGGTTAATTATGAATCTATAGAACTAATAAATAGTTATGAGAGGGTCACTGGAACCAGCAAGACACCCGGAGAAGCAGGAGCGTAGCACAAGAGTTACAGGCTGAGACAGATACAGGAAGACTTTTCTTTGAAATAAACTGACATATCCACAGCTACCTATTACACCGTATGAAGATCTGACCATTGCACTTTCATGCTGTTACCCTGTGACAGACACTGATATATCAGGTGTTTCCTCTACAAAGGTATGTAACACATTGCCTAGTAATCATAGTATGAATTGAGTCACTTTCCTGCTGTTGGTGAATTTCTCATTAAGTCTGCAGGGTACTTTCTTTTAAGAACTACTCTGACCAAGCATTAAGCCCAGATGTACAAGTTTCATTGGCAGCACAGCCCTTGAGCAAATTAAACATCTTCAGTATTCCTGAAAGATACTCTTAGAAGATACTCATGTCAAACTAGGCATGGAATATTGCAGAAGATACTTGCAAAAGCAATCAGAAAATCTGTTGCTATTGCAGATTTCATAAACACTTAAAATGTTTTCCATATGATTCCTTGAAAATATCAGACTGGCAAATTATGGACCATATAGAAGTTAGCTAAGTGCCTGAAGGAATCTGATGCTCAGTGCTCAAAAAGTGAAGAAGATGAAGAGTAAGAAAATCAGTTACGAGCCATTCTGAATTACACATTATTGCCTCAAAAGTTTGAGGTTTTGTTTTTTTGTTGTTGTTGTTGTTTTGTTTTGTTTGTTTGTTTTAAGGCAAGAATTAGTATCCAATGATGAAAATATAGAAGATGCTGAGATTTTCTTCATAAAACATGTCTTAGCAAACACTCCTGCAATATTTCCCAATATCAGTTATTCTTTCAGGCTCATTATAAAAATAAAATACCATATCAGCTTGCCAAATAGACAGGAAAGAAAGCAATGAACTGCTTTAAAGAAACATTTGAGTATGAAAATTTGAAAATCTGATGATAAATGGATGGTAGGTTGTGGTGGTAGGAAGTTAAGGGTGTTATTTTGGTTAATTTTGAACTGTAAGGATAATAATAAAGTGGAATATTATTTTTGTATATGTTTTATGTATTTAGTGTTGTTCTTTCATGGATTTCTACTCTTTCAGGTAAAGATATACTCTAAGACATGATGACAAAGCTTTACCCCTTGTGGAAGTTTAGACTTTGACTCCCATTGCATAAAATTGTTTACACCCACATATGCCTTTAGTGAAACTATAAGTAACTTTTTTTTTTTTTTAACATGAAAGTGAATATATGTGCACAAGAGAACTATCTGAAGAATCTAGCCATGGATTAGGGCATTTTGATGAGAGAATCACATATGTATGCACATCTGTGTTTCCATATATTCCTTCAGATTTATGAAAGTCTTTGGATAATGAGATCTAACTTTTGATGTTACTAATAAAATAAAGATACACCTAATTACATGCAAAATGATTTGTACTACTAGAAAGCTTAATTAGAACATAGTTTCTTTAGGTCTGTGGAGGAACAGAACTTTTTCTGGGAAATGTTTGATTTTAACAACCTCTCTAGACATGGGCTGATGTAGTTAAAGAATTACCTGCAGAGTAGTCTGCAGACATGAGCGGGCCTGCTGTCCAGTCAGCTATTATAGGTAAATTTTGGCCAGGGTTAACAATCATGTCATTCCTACCAAAGGTCCCACTGATCGGAGTATCCAATGGAAATATTATTAAGTGAGATTTGGGATAGTTTGTTGAACTTTGGCATCAAACATCTGTTTATACTGTATATTATTCTGCTGTACTTTCAGAAATCCTGGAAACATACCAGAGCTGGAATAAGGGTCAACAGTTCCACTATCAACAACAGAACCTGCTTTTATACCACTTGATTTTATTAACATTATGAATAAACTGTCGTAGATGACCTTTTTAGGCAGCTCATCCATGTTGCTACAGAGAACTAAAGAATCTGCTTAATTCATACATAGACCATAGTATTCTCTGAAAGATTCTTCGGAGCCAGCCATAATAACTTTCAAACTGAAAAAATGCTGATATTAACTCTAAGTGTTTTATTCAAACTTACAGAGCCAGTCATACTGTATAATGTCTATTTAATACTATATTTATAAAAGGATTTGTGAAGTGTTTGGCTGTTGCTACTGAATCTCTCAAAATATTTATAAATGGATTTTATAGATCTACAGTCTTGCTTTGAGAGGCATTAAAAGAGGGACTGTGGAAAAGGCTACTATAGAAATCATCCACAGATATTCCTAAGTCAAACTCACTTCAGTTGTTTTGGAAGATACAGAACAGTTAATTAATGAATCAATAGTATGAAACAATAACAGGACTTTAAGGGTTATTTACTGATTAGGGCAGGTGACGTACAGAAAGATGAAGCGAGTTAATTCTTCAAATGGAGATCCTAGTTAATGTATGTGAATGAAAAAATCAGTACTTAAAATGGGGCTGTCTTCAACACAAGTCTAAAATTCTCCCTTCATAGTTTTCATAGCTGTGTCTTACATTACCTCTGAACAATATCTATCCCACAAGGCATGGGAGCACAAGCCAATCTAGAGCTTGTCTCTTCTTCTGAATAAAAAAGTACTTTGGAAAACTACAACAGATGATCTTTGGTAGAAGAGACTTGCATTACTGTGTTTTCTCTATCTTCCAGTCCATAGATTGTTTTGACAGTTTTAGTCTTTGGCTTTCACCCCTGAAGTTGATATATGCAGCCTAATCTGTGCACCATTCACCAGACAGCTGGCATAGACCTTGATTTGGTGACAAAACCCCTCATATGTAATAGCAAATACTGCTGCACTCACTTTGAATGAACAGAGTTCAAAGAAATGAATGATTGGCTGTGCAATACTTGCACAACACCACCAGCAGATTCACAGCTGAAATCCCTGGTGGCCAACTGCTATCCAGACATCAGAGCAAAAGCTGAACTGAGACACAGGCAATTGTATTCCCTCAGTAGGGATCCCAAGACAAGATGTCTTATTGCGGAATGCCACAACATGCTGCAGGAACGCTTTGAGCAGAAGGAAGATTCATGTTGTGAGGCTGCTGCTGCTCTGTCCATGTAGAAGCATATTTCTCACATGAAGGTTACAGGCTATCAAACACTGTACCTCTCCTGCACATTGGCAGAGCAAGCACACGTTTTCTTGCCTCCTTCTAAAGTAATAGAAGGTATCTTGTTCCCTCTTTCCTCTTCTTACATCCACTCCAAACACCAAAAAATAGGATATTCACAATAATCTTGTGACCTCCTTGGTAAAAACTTTTCTGTTACTCTTCTTCATCCACTGTTCCTCAAAGGCAATAAAGTTTGGACTGACCTATGAACTTACGCAGTAAATTCCAGGGAAACACAATGCTTGATCTTTTGTTCTCTAAAATCCAGTTTAAAATAGTGGTATAGAAAATGTATTCTCCTTCTGTTAGATAAATGAATGCAACATGGAACACTTTCACTATGTTACTCAGAAAAAAGTGTATTATTTGAAACCATCTTAGTTTTTATGTTAAATTATTCCCCCCCAAAACAAACAAACAAACAGAAACACATGGCTCTTCATTAAAAACAAACAAACAAACAAACAAACAAAACAAAAAAAAACCACAACTATTTGAAAGAGATATCTTCCCATCTGTTTTTAGGAAGAAAACTATTCCCAGCTTAACTTACATTAATAAAAAAAGCATTCCTCAGTAACAAGTCAAATAAATTATTTACACAGGAGTTATTATTTCATAGCATATTCACAAACATAAAAGTGCCTGTTGCAGATTAGACATCATGACTATCTTTGAGTTTTTAATGGAAATTTTAAAAACCTTGTACATTCTTCTGAAGATAGAAAAAAAAATAAGCTTAGATTTAACTTCAAAGGAGTCATATGCAGTAAAGGTGAGGAAATAAATGTCTCATATAATTCTGAATGCAGGGAAGCCCACTGCTACTCTTATCTCCTACAGGAATTAATTCTGAGATGTAACTATAGCCCTGGTGAATGTCATTTCATGAAGAATACTTGCTCCAAGTAACGGACAATTTCCTTGTTTCAGTGGAATGTAAGTGTTATGTGGAAGGTTATGTCTGAATAGAGGAGGGCTTGGGACAACCTGAAAGATTTGACCTTGGTATTCTTCTTGTATTCAGTAGTGCTGAAAGAAAAATTGTTGGTGAGTGTTACTCTAGTTGGCTAATTAAAATTGCTGCCTTTCATGTACAGTGAGGCTTCATTTTCTGATATGATGAGTTGTAACAATCAACCCTGGAACATTCAATTGAGTAGTCACTAGAGATGACTTAATTCCACTTATTTTAGTTCCAAACAGATAGCAAGAACTGACATCTGTTGCTACTAATGATAACAGAGCAAATTAAAAGTACCTATATCAAATTGAAGCATATCTAATTATACTACTTTTATTTTTGCAGATGTAATTAATTACTATATAAGAATTTGTAGATCAATAATTTGTATCAGAAAACNTTATCTTCTCTCGAAAATAAATCTTCATGAAATGAATTCAGTATTTTTACTGTGTGTTCTTATTCCCATTACATCTAGTAGCCCTAGCAGACCTAAATCACTTTTTCTGGGGTATGAGCCTTTTAGTCTCATCTCTTTTCTTGTGATCCCTTGAGACAGCTGACAGCTGCTCAGTTTCTCAGGGTGGAGGAATAAGAAGCAGTTATAATAACTAGATGTAGGTGTTTATATTCACCTTTGGTGAAACAGAGTTTCTGACAACTGCTAAAGGCAGTCCTCAGTAGCAAAACCATATGTCCCTATCCCTGCTCATGACATAGTTGAAACGCTGGTGATATGATTCAAACTGTGCCGTTACTTTCTAACATCCTGTCATGGACTTTCAGGAGATATTGTTATCTACAGTTTGGGAAAAACTCTGTTAAATCAAAATATGTATGTATGGCCCAACTCTTATGTAATTGATTCAAATAATGCTAGACCAAACACGCCAATTTTCGTCTCTGAACTGCCTAGAGCAGCAAACTCATCTAATTTTCAATGGTAATATCTTAGAAGTGTATATAGATTCCACTTGTGAGAGTGAAAATTCATGTTTAGAAGCACAAAAAGACTAGTGGAGAATTTGGGAGAAGTGCTTATTCCTACATCCTTGTAAACTGCTTCCACAGCTCCCACTTAAGCTTTTCTGCTTCTTTCATTATGTGTGCTTTCATCAAAATGCTGACAGTAATATTAGGAAAACTTTCCTTTGTTACTTGCCCTTCAGATTCTCCAGCCATTCTCCTAACTGCCTTGGATAAGGTCATTTAATTTTTTTTTTTTTCNATAAGAATTTGTAGATCAATAATTTGTATCAGAAAACTGAATTCCCTGAATAGGTGGGTCAATGATTCTAGCTCCCCAGCTATCAGAGAATGTGAATATTCCTTATATTATAATTTACTTATGTCTTGTCACTCCCTTTAAGCATCTTAGCATTTCTGTTACTTCAAAGTCCTGTTCATGAGCTCCATATAGCTATGTACAGTATAGCTATTGCTTTTTCACACTTATCTTCTCTCGAAAATAAATCTTCATGAAATGAATTCAGTATTTTTACTGTGTGTTCTTATTCCCATTACATCTAGTAGCCCTAGCAGACCTAAATCACTTT
>VXAL01018407.1:0-30820 GCA_013399475.1 Chauna torquata
ATCCTGTGCTTTTAGGAGGCAGTACTTGAAGACTGACTATGGCAAAGAGTATGAAAAGATTGTTGAGATCTCTGAACAAAAGGGCTAAAAGTTACTCTTCCTCCACAGAATAAAAGCTTGCATAGATGAGTCTGCCAGTAGGATTTAAAAATCAGTTTTGACAAGAGATAGCAATACAACATTTGTTTCTTCTGGTAGATTTTGCAATTCAGATTTAGGCTTGTGACACTCTAGTGTATGAGAAAGCTGTCAGAAGCATTTTAAGCATAGTTATTTTTCTCTTTCCTAGGCTGCATTAAGGTAACCTGGGTTTGTAACTTGAAGAATTGGAGTAGAATTAAAGTAGAATATTTTGGAGAATTCTGAAGTATTTCTTAAATACTTTCTGTAAAACACAGCTTAGGTTGTATATGTGGTGGTGGGGTATGTCTATTAGTATTCACTATATATAACCTAATTTATTCATGGCTTCATCACCCCTGAGAAATGTGCACCCCTCCAAGTGAGATGACTAAACCATGTACCTTACCATTATGCATTCTCTCTATATAGGATTCCACAAACAGAACATGTATAGGAAATATGTTTCTCTCTCCAAGATTAATCTGCGCAGTCAGGGAGTCTAGGAGATATGACAAGGCTGATATATTGTACAGCAATTCATTTCAGTGAAATATTTCTACATAACTGTTGTTAGAGAACAAAGTTGGAATTTGCTGAAATGGTTGTATATGGTATGCACTAACATCTCAACAGCAGGAACATTTTAGCAGTACAGCAGCTCATTCCTAAAGGGTTCTTTTTTTGAGCCAAGATGCAGCAAAGTTGGCAGCTCGGCCCCGTCCAAAGTGGTGCTAGACAAGATGCAGAACCACAGGGTTTGGACAGATGTACCACTGACAGATGGTGCTGAGATTAGTCATTATCCATCAGTTTCAACTTGCATTTATTCCTTTGGTTCAATGCCAGTCAATGATGAGCCCTGACTGATAATGCCTTATTATTGGCTAATAGTTATTAAGAGTCCCTGACTTCCTAGAGGACAAAGTGGAGGTATAGACCCTGCTCATGGGAAAACACAGACATAGTGTAATGAGTTTGCTTTTTTTTTCACTGGGACTGATGCTTACAGCTCCAGCATCAGCTCTGCCAGTGCTTCTCTCCACAGGGGAATCAAGGGCAGAATATGTGCAGAAAGACCAGCTGCCACCTCTCTCAGAGACAGTGCCACCCAGTTAAGGCAGAAATGTGTTGTTTGGGATAGCAGAAGTGGACACCAAAATGCAGAGGTTCCAGAATGGCACCTTATGTGAGTTTTATGCCCACTTTAAAAATATTAAACAAATAGCACTTTATCCTAAATCTTAAGCAAGTACCTAACTATGGCTCAAATTTGGAAAAAAAAAAAAATTGCCATTGGGGTAGAAAAGTGTACATATATGAGTATATATATGTGTGTGTTGTATACAAACAAAAACATATAAGAAACAGTATGGAACAGTACATCTCTCCCTTCCTTCTCCCCCATTTTCACAGTCTCATGATGTGGTGGTAAAAGTGCAGGACTGGCTGCATCTTCTATGGGCACCCATGAGATTGTAATATAATACTAAACCCAACCCCCCCACCCCGAACCTATGAAGCCAGATAATATAATACTAAACATTATTACTCTAGACTCAGCTTTGATTTACTCAGACACAACTCAACTGAATCTCATACTAAGACAGAACACACTCCCTTGACATTACGAAGATTAAAAAAATGATGCTAAATATAAAGACAGTTATTCTCACAGTCTCGCTAGTATCTACAAATTGAATTAAATTCCTCTAGAGGAAAAAAAAAAAAGAAAAAAAAAAGAAATTATGTTATAACAGTAGACAATATATTGCACTTTCATTGTTGAGGTGTCACGAAAAAGTTTTCTAAAATCATCATTGCTGATACTGACTGAAAGAAAATAAAGCTATAATAGCTGGTTTAACAAAACTGTCCTAGCATGTCTTTTGTTTGATAAGGATTAAAAGAAAATTACTGCATAATGCAATATACCCAAGTCAGCACAGCAGAAAGAGGAGTCATTTTATCTACAGGATTAAGTCTCACAATAGAATAATCCATGATGGAAGTTACAGAAATGGAGCAAAAGAGAGAGCTAAAAAGACTGATCGTTTTTTTTTTGTTTATTTGTTTGTTTTTGTTTTTGTTTTTTACTTTTTTTTTTTCCAAGAGTCATAATAAGATAATCTAATGCCATGTTTATGTAAGCAGGGTTCTTTCCCAAAGCATTTCCCAGGATCATTTCTTTTTATATATAATGAATTTCAGGAAGCGAGGAAGGCTTATGTTTCATGTTTAATGTGGTCCCTGAAGAGCAGAGTACAGTGGTGAAGATATTTTATGTATCTTATTTTATAGGTGCCAGAAGTGCATCTTTTTTCCTTGAACAAAGATTCTCCAGCAATTTATGAATGCAGTTAAATGTTCAGACATTTCAGTCCAGCAGAGATTGTAGCGAATTTAGAAACCTCAAGCTTTCAACAGAATCCTGGCTCTGAAGAAGTGTTTCAGAACTCGTTTCTCCACTGAAGAGAGCCAGGATTTCATCACAAACACAACCCCAAACTGTTTTAATGTTGACTCTCCAGTGCAGGCTGAGCACAGTGTCTGGCTCTCTCTCCTAGGATGGCAGAGCACCTTGGTGCAGGGAGGCACTGCTAGGTGGTTGCACCTAGTGCTGAGAGGTGAAGCCCAACTAGGTGAAGCCCAGCCTAGCTCATGGGCAAGACTGCCACCGAACTACGCCTCCCTGGGGGTAACATTCAAGGACCAAACAACTTCTGACCTAGGACATTTCTCGGCAAGGAAAGAAGCGTAGAGGGATTCAGATGCTCTGTAGATAATTGATGATCCCTCCGTAAATCAGAGGTCATGTCATTCAAGATTTAAAAAAAAAAAAAAATAAATCTTTAAAACTGAGGACCTAGACCTACTTAGAATTGATTCTTCAATTGGAAAGTAGAATATAGTAAATTTGAACAATTAGTTGGTCAGAAAACCATGTCTAATTTTTCAGTGGGAAATGCAGAGAAGGAAGCTAACTTATTCTTTACCTTTACTCTTTTAAAATCATAGACAGGGTTTCAAGTAATTATTAACTACAAATAGGTAGTAGAAAAGAAAAAGATTACAAACATTTTAATTCACTGATGTTCATGAGAAAGTAATCTGAAACACCTTATGTGCTACCTACTATTTCATGTGCAAAATATTAGATTGGATAATATTGCATTTAATATCTGAAATGAGTTTGACTGACAACTGACACATTTTGGGGAAAAGACATATTTAAAAGACATATTTATACAGTTTTCCTGATCTTTTAAAAAATTCCCCAAAAGCTAGCGCAATTCGAAATAAAATTGAATCAACTCCAAGCAGGCATACCTGGAAAAAGGTTCACACCTTAAATAATACACACATTGCAGCAATGACATAGACAAATAGGTTGCCTAATAGGTTGTTTACTGTGCTATTGGACCTGAAGCATGATAAAGTAAGCAGAAAAAGGACTGCATAAGCTTTATCTCCATAACAACCAAAAAAAGAAAGATTACGAAAGAACATAGAAAACCCACCTTCACAAAACAGTCTTTAACCTTAGAGCAATGGGAGCAGCATAGCACAGTACTACTGATGTCTAAATAAGAAAAGACAGTCTTGGCTCAAAACTATTGCATCTCACACCAAGTTTGATGCTCCAGCTGAAATAATAGAAGTGTAAAGCTGTCTAATACAGCAGTCATACGGAACAATAAAATCTTTTTAAAGGAATTGAATTATGAATTATGATGTGTTACAGGGGAAGAAAAGATAGCATTACATTAAAGTGACTCTCAGAATATACCTATATATCAAGAAATCATTCACATAATCCTTTGATTTAGCACATTTCAGGATATTAAACCATTTCAAAATTAGCTAGGGTTTTTTTTTTTTTCTTCCCACAGTGGTTTGATAATTCAAAGAACTGTTCATTGTAGTTTGACCTAGCTGGGTGAGTTCTTAAAGGTTTTACACGAAGGACAGTATTCAAAAGCAATCTTCACAGAAACCTCCTAGCAGAACAGAAAAGGGGACAGAAATTTGAAATGAAGGAGTCATTTGGAAGGCAGACTTCCTTGCAACCTGAACCTATTCCTACTCAAAATGTTGGTAAAACTGCTGCTGGCTTTAATGAGCATGGGATCAAGACCTTGGATTTTCTTTTTAGATTATAAATTATGCTCCTTGGTGTTAAACTATTTTTAGGGAAAAACTCTACCTTTAATGTACTGGCCTTCAGTAAGGCAATATCTAGGAGAACCTTACTTTGGCCAAAACTCCTGGGGGAGTTTTTATTCCTCAGGCACAATATTTTGTCAATGGAAATAGTGTAGACATTCTACAGATATATATACTTATGCAGAGTAGGTACAGATACTCTGCAATTAGCAGTTATAGTTAGCCCTTCCCTTCCCTCACAACCCACAAACTCTTTGCATGACCTCTCATACATTTTCATCCCAATGGATTAGAGGCAAGATGAGGATTCTGTTTCCTTGAAAAAATTAAACGCTTTTTAATCTGGGAGCATGTTTTTACATGAAAAAATATCTGGCAATGGCTATTTGGCTTGGATATTTTTGCTACACTGTTTAATGTTTGTGAAGAGAGAAAGATAAGGGAACTTTTCTGGCAAATAAGTGGTGTAGTAGACAAGAAGTCATGGGGCAGTTTTTCACACAAACATAAATCATTTGGGAGATAAGAGCCCATTTTCAGTAGTAAACCTCTTTATTCAAAATTATTTCAATGGCTCTATAGAGCAACTCTGTCTAACGCAGCAGATTCCCTGTCCTACCTTGGATTCTGCCGCCTGCCATAAGGAACAATCCTTGTCTGGAAAGACAGGATGCTTCCATCAGTTTCCTTTCTCATGTGTGGTACCCTTCAGCAAAATTGAAGAATCTTTCCTGCACTGCACACATTTGCCCCAGTATTGAGACACTAACCTACCTACATGAAGAACTTTCATAAAGACTTCCAGTCTAAATAGCAATTAAAATTTTTCTACACTGACTTTTTACGGGTTTGTGTACAAAGCAAATAAACTGCAAGTGGGTATAGCTACAACTGCTACAATTAGCAAATATATATATAAGATTTATTCAAGCACTAGTCATTCAAGACGTTATTTATTCTTTTCCTTGCTTCCATATGTCTCAATCAAGTCATAATTCCATTACTACCTGTGCCAAAATATTTGAATTGCAAAGTTCTTTAACCAAAACAATGCGTAAAGAGATACATTTGTAAAAGACCTGCCAAGGTTAATGTTTCATATGTACCATTTCAGTATTGCTTTCACACCGGAACTTGTAACTTCAACAGTGTGAAAGATGTAAATTATTTTTAGTTATTATGCTTTTTTTTTTTTTTCCTTGTGTGTGTGTGTGTAGTTTTAACGCTCTGCTCTACTGGGTACATGAAGGCAGCGATACAAATCTGAGGAAAACTGGAAACTATTGTTTAACACATGCAGGTGTAAAGCTGCTTAGGTATGGCTCTGCAGCAAGACTGCCCACATATTAACACTGAAGTTCTACTTACCAAATTAACTCTGCATCAGGAGTAATGGAAGTAGCTGTTTTACTTTCAGCAAAAGACCACAGTAATCAGTAGATGAAATCTGTTGACAAGAGCCTCTCTTAAATCCCACACAACTGGATGTCTTACTTCTCGCTCTGGGAACAATTCAGACATTGCTGTCATGACTGAAATATGGAAGAACGGCTCCCTATGTAAAGTCTTCTACTACAAACTCTAACAGCTTTCAAATTATATATTCACAAATGGGTTTTGCATAAACTTGCTCTGAGGTACTCTTACTGAATAGCTGAGCGGGAAATCATCATACTAGCAATGACAGAGTTAGGCAGATCTTGATGTCTTTCCTTTTAGTGATATATGACAAATGTTGAAGTTTTATACCAAACCTTACAAACATGTACAATATCTAATTACAATATCTGTTATAATCTATTGGTATGGTTCTTTTGGAAGATTGGAAACCCTTCCCAGACTGATGCACAGACATTCATCCTGTATATTATTTGTAAACAATTTTTTTTGTGAAAGCAATGTTTTCTTTGCATACTAGGGTGCAAATCCTACTTATAAAGCTTACATAAGGTTAATGGTGAAGAAATAATTTATGGTGTAAGTAATATCTGATAGGTGACCTCATTTGCTTTCAAAAGAGATTTCTTGTCTTTTTTTAAAAGAGAATATAAATGTCATAAATGAGTATCATATGCCTAGATAGGCCCAAAGTATGCTAATTTTTTATTCAGCTGTGATCTAATGAAAAGTCACATTTGCTGACAGATTTTTAATAACATATTAGTTATGTCAATATTCTTGCGACTATTCTGATGAACCAAGGGATACCCCCTGTTAGTACCTCTCTGTAATCAGCTGAAGTCATACCTCAAGGGGAAAAAAACATAAAGCAAAGAACTTTTTATAATGCATTATTTTTGGCTATACCATTACATTTTATGTGCCAGATATAAGACTAAGGCAGTTTTGCAGCTGCTATTGTTAGTGAACTGGGTACCACCAAGACAGGAGAGACATATTCTGAGAGACAGACACCAACATCAAATACTAATTTATTTGTGCAGTACTACTAGGCAATCTATCTGTTAGCAACTAAGGATGATGCATTCATCAAACTTATTAGTCAATCCTGATGCCATTGTTTTGGCTCTGGTAACTGTAGATTTTGACAGTTCTTAGTCTCTGAGGTCAAGATATTAGGAGAAGCCAAAACAGAAGTGGGTCTTTTCTTTCTTCCTCAAGCTCTATTGCAAGTCACTAGTACTTCTACTTGCTTTTCCAGTGATTCAAGACCAGTTAGGTCCAAATGGTTGCTTTCTCTTTCCATAGGTCAGAACTAGTCTGCTCTAGCTTATTCAGGTGGGCATGATCTGCTAAGTGCCAGTCCATTCAAGTCTCTTCAGATGTCTGTTACCTACTTGCAGAGAGGGTGCCCGATACCTGATTCCTTCAAGTAGTTGCAGAACAGTACTGTTACATTAGCTTTACTGTTTTTATATAACCGTGTTCATCAAGCAGATATTACAAAATATTTAATTTCCTTCTTTATCTCAGGCAGGCTTGTCTGGGTGCAAGGCATACAAAATGTTTCATAAGTTAGTCTTCATGTTACAACATGATGGTTTATAAAGCAAATACCAAGATATGTGTATGCACATTTATACATACAAAATGTCATACTAAGGAGACCAACAAGTCAAAAGTGTAAATATTATAAACTTGAAAAGAGACTACAGAAACTTTCTCTTTTGGAAACAATTTCTAAATGGTAGGATAATATGAGACATTGTATCAAAATATTATTCAAAGATAAAATTTAAAAGGAAGCCAAACCAAACAGAGGTTCACCCAGACAGGGCACATCTGCATAACAGCAAACCATAAGATTCTTTACAGGAAGGGAAGTACTTGGACATTTATAATAAAGGCCTAGACTGAGGTTTCCTTTCCAATCTGTGTAGCTGGCTACAACAGAAGCTAGGGAGGCAGGAAAGCAGTTCACAGTTTCACAATTTCTCCCAGATGTGCACACACATTGGTAGAAGAAAAATAATCTGTCCTTCCCCCAACTCACCTGCCCTGGCAGAAGGGGTTGTCAAAGTGACTCCATCCAGCAGCAAAGAGCTCTCTCCTGACACACAACACAGGGAGTGAAGTCAGTGACACAGCCCTCTACTTTACATTCTTCTGAAGTAAGTCAGAAGACTCATAGAGAAGCCACAGCCTACCAGAACAACCTCAACTTCACCAGCTCAACTACTATCATGTTAGCACTGCACCTAGAATGAGAAAATCAAATCTTTAAATTAAATTTAAATTAATGGGCAAATTCATAGTGCAGTTAGCCTTTTCCTTGGTTAAGATTTCTGTGTGCACAAGCCATACCCATCCAGCTGCCTACCTGTGTTCTTTCAAAGTATGTTAGTATATTAAAGTAAATAAATAAATAAATAAGAGTTCCACATCTGAATTCTTTCTCTCAGTTGTATCTTCATGGAGAGTACGGATACAATTGAAAAAAAAAATTATTTAAATCTACTATAATTTTACTGGCCTTTGGAAAGTTTTCTTAAATTCATGTTGTACATATTGCACTGTTGACTGTACAGCTCCACAACTGAATAAGACCCTGCTATGCTCAGTACAACCCAAATTCAGAATAAAAACTCCTTCACGAATCTGCAATCTAGGTAATAATCCTTCATGCTCTTGACAAGATGTTGGTGATCAACATCAGCAGCATAACATTTTTTCAGAAGCATTTCCAAAACCCAGTTTGAACCTGTCTCAGCTATGAGCAAAATTAATTTGACCAATTTACATACATGATTAAGAACTCAGAGCAAGAAGGTTATGCAAAGCTAAGGCAGTTTACTTCACATCTTGAAGAGCTCTGCAAAGGCAAGTACCTTTCCTCAGGCAATCAGACTTTGAGCAAGTTGGTGGTGACTAGCCTGCACATGACAGGAATTCCTCAATGTCTGCAGATAGCTCATTATTGCCTGCAAACTATCTGTCTCATCCATATCTCTTTATATAAAAGGTGTAAGATGCTTTTGAAGGTAAGTGAGCACAAACAGGCTCAGAAGATTAAATACAGGAGGGATGTACAAAGAACCAGTACAAAGAAAAGTTAAGTACTCATCTCTATGCATGTTTTTCTGCTATGATTCTTGCCATGAGCCAGTGCAATGACATTTACAGCAATGTAATCATGACACAGTGCTAGTTCATGGCAGCCTGATCTTCGCTGATGGAATTCAAGTAACACGATTGGGGCAGACAGATGGAGAAATGGCGGCTCCTTTCTCAGCATCTCAGCTCTGGGAAGTCATTCCTGTCTGTACCTGCTTCTGGGGTGGCTGCATGAAAATAATACCATTGGGATCCTACTGGCGTGCTGTAATCACGCATAGAGTAATACTGGATATGCCAAAAATTTCACAGCCTGATCCTTGTTCCTGACAGTCAGGAGAGTGAATCCACAGTGTTTCTAGTGCTGAGCCTCATATCCAGTCAATTTGCAGTTCAACACAAGAACAAGGCAAAGCCACCCAGAGATGAGCAGCAGCAAGTAACATCCTGCTCCTTTCAGTCTGGGTGGTGAGGTACTCTGCTCCTCCCAGGGAGCCAACGCTCCCCTCTCTGCAGCTTTAACCTACCCATTCACATCTGCTTTTTCTTTTCTCTCTTTTTCCTAAAGGAACTACATTGTATCTTCCCCTGCCTCTGAGTATGCAAATGTTCAGATTTCTGGGTTAAAAGTCCTGTTATTCTGGGCTGACATCCCATATAAATGCCAAAAACTGGCAGTCAGGGCCTTGGGCTCATTCTGATGACCTGTGCATGGGTTTCATGCAGTCTGGGGACAGCTGCACTTCCAGGCCCCTAAAATACCTATCTGCCTCTTCAGGACTCAGTCAGGCTACAATACTTCTGTTCTCTGATGGTCCCCTTCTGGAGATTTCACACCATGCCCTCTTCCTTATCTCCAGAAGGAGCAAGTGGATGTGGACTTAGGGTCACTGCAAAGTCACACAACTGCAAGGCAGAGGTTGTGCTACTTCAGCATAAACAGTGTTAAAACAGCTTTTTTTTTTTTTAAATTTAAACATCAGCCTTCCTTTTCCAGTGTATTTATTTTCTTACTTTCTTATTACATCTACCCAGAAATACTTTTGCCCTGCTGTTAATCTGAGCTACCACTGCACTACCCTGGGCATAGCCAATAAACCTGTCAGTGTAATATCTAGATACTGGTAAGGTGAGGCTTATCTGACTGTGAAGAAATAAGAGGTTGTTGGCAATGAAATTGCTGTCTGTGATTACATTCTATGAAGTTAAGTCTGTTTTGCAACAACAGGAAATGTGATATCTCAATCTTTGCTTTACTCAATCTGGAGAAACAGGAAAATTGGTGCATATCCTAACAAGTGACATTCCTGCTAAGGAACGGTTAACTTGATCCAAGGAGAGAGAGGCCAAAGGAGACTGAGATGCCTTCAGAGGGCTTGACTGTCACAAAAAACTTAAAATTTCCTAACCTACAAATGACTCATTATTTTTTATACTTTAAGTTACTAAACAGCACTAATTCATACCCAATTTTAATGTTTTAAAAGTTACAATTATTTACAGAATTGTACATTTATATATGATGATGTGGATGTTTAAAACCTGGAATTTAGAAAAATGCAAAGCTTCCAGAACCATTTAGTATGTGGCTTTATTAATTGGCAGCATTATCTCCATTCTGCTTGTCATGTGGTTTTATACATCACAATAATAGCAGGGGAAAATAGTCACCACAACCTAGGTTGTATCTAGATTAGCATTTTAGGGTGGCACAGCATTTCAGTTCTGAACTCAAGACACCTTTTGCCACCCACTAGATTGGACTGAAGAGCAATACCCAGCTAGAAGACCCAGGAGTGCACTTACCGATCACCAGCCTCAAAGAGAGATACAGGTGTCTGAAATGATGAGTGGACAGAGCCACCATGACTCTTCAGCACATATGGAACATTCTTGCATTAGCAGGATGTTCTCAAATCTCCAATAGCTTGTAAAACACCCTCCAGAGCCATCCCACATCCAAAAAGTCCCCCTGCAGTCCTAACAGTCTGAACTCTCCTGAGCTGATGGGCAAAGCAGTCACAGCAGCAAAGCATCCTTAAAAACATACAGACAGAAAAAGGGGCCTCAGCACCAACCGCTTTGATCGGCTGATCTGCTCATCAGATCATTGAGAGCATCACTGAAAGGGTAATAATTCCAGAAAGAAAAAAAATTTAAACAGGCCTTTGAGCAAAGTCAATGGACTGTCAGACAGCTTAGAGTATCTCCAATACACAGACACTGAAAAACTGGAAGAAGAAAGATAGATGGCAGTGTTCGGCTCCACAAGGTTTTTCGTAGGTCTTAAGATGTTCAGCACTTTCCCAAAACTCTGGTTCCTGGAGCTAAGTTATTACCTGGGAGTCTCTGGTTTCATTAGAAAAACATAAACTTCTGATTCTCAGTTCTGAGAACAGCTTATCAATTTTAGCTGTCACTACTTCAAAACAAATATTATTTGGCAACTTTCCCTTTGATTTTTTAATGCTTTAAGCTAGCGTCTTCTAATTACTTTCTCTAACGATAGAGACCCATAACAATCCATGCTAAGCTTGATTTTGACAGAAAATTGAACTGACACCGGTGATAACTGACTATTTTTCTATGTCTATATTTATATCTTTTTTATATATAGGTAGCATGTAAAATTTGGCATCATGCACAAAATGGCATACCACTGACGATCTAGTTATTCTAGCTTTGTTTCAATACTACCACCATTTAATGAGAAATTAGCAACATTTAAAATGTTTTAAGAAATATCTTCTCAGTTCAAACGAAACCATCTAAATTTACCCCCAAATGAAACTGAACTGTGCAGAAAAATCTAGCACTATTCATTTGACCATTATTCTCCCAAATATGACCTTCTGATGGTTCGTTTATTACTACTCCTATGCAAATTATGAGAATTTAAAAGGTTCTCAGCTTTTATCTGGAAAATTAAAACCATGAGAACCAGAATTAATATGTGATTGGGAAACAAGTTTGCTTACTCTCATTCTCTCTCACTCGTACATGTGAGTCATATGAGTTCCGTATATTTCCTATTAACTCTTCCAGAAAATTCTGAATTGTCAAACTGAAATGATTCCTAGAGTACAGACTACTGATTCTTAGTTATACTCATATTGATCAATACTTTACTTGAAAATGGAAAGAAGCTTGTATATTTTGTTTATATTATCCTTTTGATATAGACTGATTTGAATTTCAGAACATTAATATGACCTCATTTAATAAAAAAAACATCTTTTAAATTCAATGGAAAACACAATTAACCTAAAGGGAAAAAAAATCCTTTCTTAATTGAGTAGCTCACATCAGAGTCAGCTGTTGCTATTAAAATACATTTAATAGAGTCTCTGTTTGGCTTTGAATACAAAAAAAAAAAAATCTATGGAGAACGTTCTCCATGAGTCATGTGTGTTTTTCATTAAATAAAGAGCTTGTGTAGTTCAACTGACTGTGTTTTTCTTTTTACAAGCCTGTTTATGTAAAAATGATATATCACACTTTCCCCAAATCCAAGATGGGCCAAACTGGAGTCATGTGAGCCTCAGGCAACGCAACACCTCCACCTGACTGCTCTCTTTTCTTTCTAGGAGACAAGCAACACCTGATATCGCACTGCACTAGGATCCAGCATCCACCTGGTCCAGTACTTAGTCCTGAGCTATTCTGTGCGTTTAGGAAAAGGTGCAGATATGTAGCACCTCCTCTGAATTCATCCACCTCAGGAGCTGCGGAAGCTGAACTAATACAGCCCACAAGGGGCAGTGAGATCTCAAAACATGCAACCTGACCCTAAGGTTGCGGACATTGGTCTGAGATGGCCACATAAACTCTAAGGTTTCATCTAAGAAAGGTTTTCTGGTTTTTATGCTGTCATCTGCGCTAGCTCTGTATGAAGATACCATAGAAAGAGACAAGATCCAGTACTGATGTGGCACTAATCAGTGAGTGCCCTGAAACTGCAGCATCCCTTGTTCCCACTAGCTCTGTTGTGCTCACTCCACACCACAAAGAAAGAAAGAGCACAGAAGGATCTTATCTTAGGATAAAGTGGAATTTTTCATTCTGGGTGATGTTTGAGTCCAATTAGTTTTTCTGGGAAATTTTAGCAAGGACAATGCAATCATTTCTAATCATGAGAGCAGCTGCAGTATACAGCTTTACCTACATGAAGTCTGGCAGTCTTACTGTGAACCTCTCCTAACCTCACGCTTCCAAGGTAGCAGCTGACATCGGTCAGAAGAGTTAATTCATACCACTCACATGGAATTTTATCAAACCTGTGAAAACTTACCCAGATTCAGCCAAGTGATACATCTCTGGAAAACCTCCAGTCCATGGATTTTTTTTGCTCAATTTCCTGTCTCTGACAGGGACCAGTGGCTTGAGGAGGAATATCAGAAAAGGGCAAGTATGTGGTACTCCTTCCTTGGCATGCATCCAAGCCCTGGCAGAGACATTGAGGTTATACTTAGAAAATGATCTTAACCTACTCTTGATGTCTGAAAAGCAACCACATGTGCTTTGGGTGCACACCTAAGGTCTTGCAAAGGTTGACAGAACAAAAAATATGAGGGAAGGAATAAGTATATACATATATATATATATTTAATTTGAATGTGTTGAAGTAGCTAAAATACATGTAATGAATAGAGGAGGGGGGAAATAAAGAAAAAAATAAAATATTTTCCCATGAGATTGTTTATCGCATAATTAAAGACCATATCATCATACGTTTTCACAAGGAACTAAATACAATTTCCACATACAAATTGTTAGCAGTCATTATCCATTGATTAGGTGTTTCACAGTGTAACAGTAATAGTGCTGCTTAGTAAGGAAACTTGGTTATTGACTTGAAGTTAATACAAAAAGCATGAAATTGTCTACAGAATAAAGAAGTTTACATGTTTAAGAAAATATGTTTTTCTTTGGTAATTAATAATGGCTGTATAATTAAAAAACTTTAGAAGAATATTTAATACCAATTTAATATGCAATACTGATTCCAGTCTATTAATCCACCTGCAGTTTTGAAATGGAAAAAATACAATTTATTTTGAATCAAAGAATGAAAAAAACAGAATTTCTTTCTCAAAATCTTTGTCAAGGTCCTGTCATGATATAAGAGGACATAAGACAACATCTCTGCTTTTTTCCTCCAAACTCCAAATAAGGATTTGATTCATTTTCTGTATAAGAGTATACAATGACAGCATACATACAACAACTGGTAAAAATTGTGATTAAAAGATAGGGGTAATTCTGTAGTTCCATCCTGTTGATCTGTTTTCTTCTTTTGTGAATACAAGGGCAATGAATGCTGTCTTTTAATGATTTAATAACACATGTGGATCACCTTTGTAACACAGAAAAAAGAAATGCCTCCTTCATGTACAAAGGTCAATTACGCCTTGAAGACTTGTAGAAATCAATGTAACAGTGGTAAAGAAAGGTTACAATTTAGATGAAGCCTAGCTATATAAGTTAAAATCCAATAATGAAAACTTGAGGAGTGCTCAAGATAAACCCTACAGTTATAACTCTAACTAATAAAAAAGTCCTTCCCAAGTAGCTTCTTCAACATTAAAAAAAAAAATTAATATAAATGTTGCATTTGAGATAAATTCTTAAGTCTGCTCAGAGAGATAACTAAATTATGAACTTATTAAAAGGCCATCTGAGCCTCATACCCATGCATGACTGCATATTTTAACTGGAATTAAAAATGGTCACCTGATCTCATTTTCAGTAAATAAGTTGGAAGTCATTTTCCTGGTTAAAGCGATACCCACTAATGTTACTACAGATAAGGGTCTGTCAGCATTTTCATTATGCAGTCCTATTTTTAGAGATTTAATGCAAGTTGGCTGTCAAATTCAGTTCATGGTTGAAATAAGAAATACAGTGACTCAGACCAGTGAATGTGTTCAAGAAAAGAAAAGAATCTTGTGTTTGGCAGCATTTAGGTTAAGAGATGCAAGCTAAATATTTTAAAAGCAAAGGTTAACTACAGAGAAAACATTTAAACTCAAATAGGTTTACAGGATACTGGGGTCAAGTTATGCCCTAATTTAATAACAACTACATCTTATGGCAGCATTTTTGCATACTATTAGTTCTTATTTAGCAAAGATCCAGTAAAAATCCTAATCATGTGGGTAACTTAAGAGTATGAATATTCCTTGTATGCTTAAAGCACATCATACATATAAACAATCTATTGGATCGAAGAAAGAACCTCAAAGGCACTTTGGAGTGCAGATACCAAGGATGATAAACATTGGAAATAGATCCTGTAAGCTGTATGAGTAAGGAGGTATCTAGGTTTAAGGAGTGAGCTGCTTGGCTACAGTGTCTGACTGACTCTCAACACCTTCCTCCAACTGGTGTCCTGTGCAACACTCCGCTTGCAAATATGTCCATGCAAGACAGCAAGAAAGAGCCTGCCTTTTGGGTGGTCAGCCAGCCTGTACACTTCCCTGGGAGTGGGTTTCAAATCTTCTCCCTGAATCAAGCAGAGTAGAGATATAAACTCAGGTCTTTCTATTTATCACTGCTCCACTTCACATAATGGCAACATGTTCATGGGGTTATTGTCAGAGCTAAATATAGAAGGGAAGTTAGAGAAGCTTATCGATTTTCCTATGTAGCAGTTAGCAATTATAACCAAATCTCTTTACATCACTTTGTTCAAATGCCTTTTGTCATGTACAGAGGCACTTTGTGAGTAGGTTAGACACCACGTCAAGGATAAACTGTTATTTATTGGTCAACACATACAAAAAAAACCCTAAGATTAATAAGAACACCACCCCTGCAAAATGATTTTGTGTGGTGGTTTCACACTAATGGACATCTAAACACTACACTGCTATCTTCCTCCCCATCCTCAAAGGAACAGGAGGAGAAAATACAATGAAAAAAAGACTCATGGGTTGAGATAAGGACAAGGAGATCACTCACCTATTACAGTCACGGGCAAAACAGACTCAACATAGGGAGATTAATATAATTTCTTACTATCACTAGTGGACTAGAGCAGTGAGAAACTACAAGCAAACTAAAAACACCTTCTCCCCATCCACTCTCTTCTACCTCCTCCCCCCGAGCGGTGCAGGGGAACGGGGAATGGGGGCTGCGGTCAGCCCATATTGCTGCATCTCTGCCGCTCCTTTGTGGTCACTCTGCCCCTGCTCCAGCGTGGGATCCCTCCCACGGGATGCCGTCCTTCCTGAACGGGTCCTGCGTGGGCTTCCCACCGGCTGCAGCTCTTCAAGAGCTGCTCCAATATGGGTCTGTACCACAGTATCCATCTTTCAGGCACAGACTGCTCCAGCACAGGTACCCCACNATGGGCTGCAGGGGGACAGCATGCTCCACCATGGGCCTCTCCATGGGCTGCAGGGGAACTTCTGCTCCGGCGCCTGGAGTACCTCCTGCCCTCCTTCTTCACTGGCCTTGGTGTCCTCAGGGCTGTTTCTCTCACATTTTCTCACTCCTCTCTCTCCCCTCTGCTGTTGCACAGCAGTTTTTTCCATCTCTTAAATCTGCTCTCCCAGAGGCACAACCAGCGTCGCTCACTGGTTCATCTCTGGCCGGTGGCAGGTCCCTTTTGGAGCCGGCTGGAGCTGGCTCTTATCTGACATGGGGCAGCTGCTGGACCTTTCTCACAGAGGCCACTCCTGCAGCCTACCCGCTACCAAAACCTTGCCGCATAAGCCCAATGCACTTTGCTGGCCAGGTAGGCACCGGTCAGACAAGGAAGACGACTTCCACTAGTTCCAAGAGCAGATCTTTGTTGCTACTGATTTGCTATCTTTGAAATTCACATTTTCTTCTTTCTGAATTATATCTTTCCATGTTGGAGTTCCTCCTCCTGAATCCCTGGGCACAGTCTTAACAATCTCACATCTCTCTGCAGTTTTGCTTTTTTTGTCTTTTATGGCATGACTCCATGTCCTTTCTTACATCTCTTTCTTACTTCACAATTCTTGCAGATGTCTGAGCCAAGGTTATGCACATGGACCATGTTGGAGGCGGACCTTGGATTCTTGGTCACAGCTGAATCATAGGGTAGTAATAAGGTTACAGTTCCCCCCCAGGGCTGTGGAATAAACTAGTTCAAGTTCCTCTTTAATGACAGAAGAGTGGAAGAGCTGCAATAAGAGAGAATGAGAAAGCTCCTTCTTGGAATAACTAATAACTAGTGGCCAGATTATCATGCATCCTGTTGGACCAGAATAGCTAACTATCTTGGAGCAAAGTTAAGCTGAGTAAGGATATGAACTGCCATGCTGTGATTCTGAGATGTCCTTTGCTTTTTCCTCTCAACTAGACACTTCTGCAGTTAGACCAAGGGACTACAGCATGGGCAGAACTAGTTAATGTGGAGAAGAGTCTTTGGTTAGTATCTATGTGCCTGCCCACAAACAAGATTTAGGCACCTACACAGTAAGACAGCACAGCAGTAGTTCTGCAGACATCAGTAACCCTTAAATGTTGGATTTAAGCAACTGGTTGGGCAAACAGATACCCTAAAGACTTTTGATAATCTAAGCTAAGCTCAGATAAGACTCACAAGCCTTTGAGTGAGCTCATTTTCTTCAGGTGAACAAGCTCAGAACGCAGCTACCTACAGAGGGTTAGCAGGGGGCTGCTGAAGACTGGGGTGAGGAAGAAAATCTGTCTTCTCACAGAACTGCTTTCTGAGCCAGATACCCTTCAGAAAGGTAAAGCAGGCTCATACTTTCCCAGCAGTGATGTTGGTGTTGCCCACACTTTAGGGACCTGCTCCATGTGAGCACTGTCACTGAAAGTGGGGAGACCTGGGTGCCTCCTCTCTCAGACTCCAAAGAAAATGCCATCAACTGCTATGAGGTACAGGCAGCTGTTGGGGAAATGACATCATCCTTCACTCCCCATCCTTTTGAAACAAACTCCTGAGCATGGTTCTGTTGACCATGACTAGCTAAGGGGCTTGAGAAACAACCTCAACCCCAGTGCTAGCTCTGTAGGACCCATTAAGCAGTCTTTGAGGAGAATGTATTAAAGGCCCCGGGACCTGGAAGGACACTGAAGTATGGAAGTTTCTCATATAGAACCCTGACCATAAATGAACTATAAAAAAGATATCCAGAAACATAATTCTTTTTCTTTTGTACGAGCTTGGTCCTACACATATGTTAATCCATGAATTATAGTGAGAATGGATGACAGTCTTTTTGGGAGCTTTAGTGGAAGATCTCATTTTCTGTGTCTTTGCCAGTCGATAAAAGGTTTGATTTCAAAAGGATGATGGCATCTTTGAGCATGTTCAGAAGCTTAACTTCTGAACTGCTGGGACACAATAAGATAAAAAATTATAGTGTCTGCAGAGACAGAGAGGTGACTGCAGAGGAGCAAGGATTTATTACATTTAGAAACATAAATATATAAACTCCAGCTTAAACTCCTCCTTAAATACCCATGACTTGCTCCTCTAGTATAATCAGTCCTTTATCTAGAGTACTCAAGTGATAAAATCATGGCAGTGGATATAAATGAACCCTTCGTTTTCAGTATTCACATTGCATTCTGTGGTAATGATTTAGACCCAAATTCTATTTAGAGCTAGTGAAAATATCTTTTATAAAGAAGTCATTGTAAATTTTGGCAATTTTTGCATCACTTATTCACAGTCCTTTATTAGCCAGCTCTATAAATGGCTAAATAATATCATCTGAATAATATCCACTGCAGATTTTTGCATTTTCTTCAATGACTAATTATCTATCTTGACATTTGCTAGTTGCTCAAACAGCCCTTATTCTCAGACATGTAGATACACCACTACTAATACTACATCTGGAATATGCTGAAAGTCCAAGTCATAAGTATCCGAGACTACATTTTCAAGGAATACATAGGCATTACAGTGTGCAATGTCTATTAATTTTAACAAGAACTGAGTTGCTAAATCCACATTCCTGTGTAATCTCTCAGAGTACGAGAAGGATCCATAGTTGTGAACCCAGTGTTAATCATCATTCTCACTCTTTTTCATGGTGGATCTCAGTAATTCCTCTTAGCTCTATAGCTCACAGGCTAGCTTGAATAGCGTGTGTTTAATGCCATCACCACATAAAGTCCCCATAAATTCTCCTGGACTAGATAGTTATGAAATGTGCTGCAGGCTATATTACATTCCTTCTTTTGAAAATTTAGGGGCAAATTCTTGAAAGAATGATTAAGCTGGATGTTTTGACTACCAATAAGCTGGAGCATGTTGGTGCCATGATTTGTCATGCTTTGAGGAGTGCTGAGACTGAACTGGATATTTCTAAAGTGAAAAGAGATATGTTATAACATCAAACAGTTCTTCACTTGCCAGGAGAGAAATGCAGCTACTGGAAGCACCATCCTTTACAGGTTTACTGGTACCTGGCATAGGAATTGGAACTAGCACATATCTAAACACAGGTGGTAAAACTCATTTTCCTTAATCACAACAGGGTTAAATGTCAAGGAATAGTGTTGTTTTTCACAAACACATAGGACAACAGCCTTTGCAGAATTTCCTGCTGCCCACTTCGTCTGTGGAAGAGCACTGGTATGTTCTTGGTTGTTGCTGGTGAAGGAGTACTCAGTGTGTGCGGGACAGCAGTGATGGCCCATGTACTGCCTTTCCCTAGAGCAAGCGGATCAGCAGCTCTGATTTTCCGGTGTCCTTCCTCCAGAACTTACCCCATTACACTGTGCCTTCACATTCCACTGAGATGAGAAAGCCAAATCTGACCTAGCCTTGATCATCATCTTTTGGACTACAAAATTCAGTTTTGCTCATTGTCCTGGTAAGTCTTCAAAAGGTTCTACTTAGAGGAGCCTTAAAATAGAAGGAAATCAGGCATGACACATTTTCAGCCGCATAACTAAACAGTGTTGTATTCAGCAGAGAGAGGTTATTTTTACTGGATCCATAGATTGATGTCCATGGGAATTCTATACTGATGAGGTGAAATTCCTGTTGTAGCAGAGACACAGAAAAAAGGCTGTGAGCTGTTTATGTTACATCTTGCTGTTGGTGTTCCATATCTGTAGATATGACTGCACGCACCTGCAAGCAGGTGAATTTCAATCAAAGCTACCTTAGGATCAGATTCTAAAAAATAATAGATGTAGTTACTCATTGCAGGTCTGCAGTAGAAGCTGTAGCTTGGTGTTTAATGACCACATTCCACATAAACACAAATTAGATGTAAACTCTACTGTGCTTAATTTGAATCAGAAAACTGACATAGTTTATAAAACTGAAATCATGGTGGAAGTAGACATTTACCGAATGAACTTGCATACACCTTTTTTAGCTCACTTTATTTATCTTTAAAAATTTCTTCCATTAAAACATTGTAATTTAATCACCATGAGAACTTTAAACTCTGCATAATTTCTGAGGGATAGGAAAAAATCCTTTTCATCTATTCCAGTCTATTGGATCCAACTGCATTTCAGAAATTCTTAATTCTATGCATTAAGCAGTTCATATTCTGAAACCTTTTGAATGAGTACATGTTCAACCAGCTTTTTAATAAGAGCTAATATTTGTCAGAATTCTGGATGCCAGGGTCATCCCTGAGCATGGGGATGTTACCACCCCTGAGCAGCCAACACCTGTTGGGAAGACCCCTGGGTAGGCAGCAAAGATGAGCTGCATCAGACCAGTGACTATCTCTACCCTTGCCCCCACCTCTGCTGTAGGGTTTGGGATATGGGGTTCAGGGATGGGTCTGGATGGGTTAGTGGTTAAGGAAGCATGCAGGGCTGTGATCTGCACCTGCACATCCACCACAGCTTCCTGCAGGCTTTGGAGGCCAAACTGGTGTTGTGGGGAGCCACTGGGACAAGACTCCCTGCAGCAGCCAGGGCTGGGCACCAGGGCAGGTCAAGCAGGGCAGGACCTCATCTAGGAGCTGCAGCGTTGATTCAGCAAGTTTGGTCAGGATCAGGCCCAGAGGCAGCGATCAGGGTCAGCCTCCATCCAGCGTGCAGCTAGATGAACTCTTGTAAGAGGAAAGCATTGAGGTCCCTTGCAATATTAATCTGATTTGCAGACTTGAATTACTATCTTCTGGTCTCTTGGTTAAACTTGGTTGGTTAAAAACCATATTAAAGAAAAAAAAAAAACATAGCAATGACTTTTCAGAAATTAAATACTGTGTAAGAAGAAACATTTTTTCAAAATATTTGTAAACCTCACATATATGTCCATATGAAAACTATTTTCAATTTTTTTTTTCCAAAATATTCTTCACTCTTATAATCAGTGTGAGTGGTGATTTGTGTCTCTCAGAGGATTCTGCCCCTTTCCAGACATTTTCTATCCTTTGGGTTAGTCTTCAGCTGTAAAAGCAAATCCTCCCATTTGGAACAAACCAAAGCCAACAGCTGTGTTTTACAGAGCCCTGACTGATCATGCTGGTCTTCATTTGCTTGTCAAAAACACCATCTTCATATCAATTTCATAATAAAATTGAAATGTCTATCAACCTCAGAAATGGGAGTACAAAATTGCTAAGTATTTTTTAAAATGTTAGGGAGCATGTTTTTGGAACAGGTGCCACCAGTTTGAAAGCTAAGGTCCCCCTGGCTACCTAGAGCCTCACTCTGCATAGGACAACTTGGAGTATGCAAAGCACATTGAAATAAGCTTGTGACTGGAATGTTAAACCATCCTGGGGGACCTACTCTTTCCCTCCCTGGGATCCATGGCTCAGCACTCTTCACATGTGACATCAGTTGGAAACATCACCACTTTTTTCTGAAATCTTTTATGGAATCCTGTAATTACTGGTTTTGAATTCTAGCGTAGTCCACAGTTCCCCAGTCAAAGTTATCCCCCACCTATGTACCATGGAAACTCAAAATGCTGTATGATTTGTGCATTTGATGTGAATATCTCTTTGATTGTCCCAGTTTTGTGATTCTTGAGGTCTGAAATAAGTAATTTTCAAGAGGAAAATTGAGGAGATCCCCTAGCTTGTGGGGCAGGTAGGAAGCCTGGGTCATTTCTTACAGATACAGACCATCCCTGCACGGCTGAATCTCATGTGCAGCTATCAGAAGTTAAATCTTCATGAATGGACATTCAAGGTAGTGCTGTGCAGGACCTGAATGCTTGAAATTTGGAGTACCAAAATGAATCAGCACAATTTGTCTTAATAAAGATTTTAGTGAAGTACTCAGTTTTTAATATTGTAACACAATCAGGCTTTTGCATGTCACTATGGAGACATAGAACCTAGAGAGGGATTTTAAGAGATCCTCTAGCCTATCCACCATGCAGGACCAGCTGCAGCTATGTAATTCAGTTCAAAGAAGGATTGGGAACTGAGGTTACACCTATGCTATCACACCACTGAGCTGTCACAGCAGTTTTGCGACCTGGCCTGTGCCAGCCCGCACTCTCCCAGACAGCTCCTGGTATGCTTTTGGAGTCCCAGCACACCAGGTACCTGTTGTGTTTTGGAGGCTGAGGGACTACTCATGGAGATGTGCCTCTTTTGTACTCGCCCTGTTGTCTAAGAGCATCTCACCATGTTCGTTTTATCTGAACAGACACACAAAACTGTGCCACAGTATCTCTTCTCTGGCTTTTCCAGACTCAGTCCCAACAGGTGTAACTTCTCTCTTTTGGTTGCTTGAGGTTCTGGAGCTCAAGCAGTTTTGGTCTGAACTATGTCTTATATCAAGAAACTAGAAAGCATTAAGCAAGAGGTGTGTAACATACCAGCTTTATTGAAAAAAACTTTTTTACAATGAGCATGGTAAAACACTGGATCAGGTTGCCCAGAGAGGTTGTGGAATCACCATCCCTGGAGACATTCAAAACCCAACTGGACATGACCTTGAGCAACCTGCTGCAGCTGGCCCTGCTTGCTCAGGATGTAGGCAGACGCTGCGTGCCTGCCTCATGCAGCTCACTCGTACAATTAGCACTGACCAGGAAGCAGGAGAAGCAGGAAAAAAGACATTAAAGATGTGGCCTCTTTGTTGACTAAAACTATTTTAAAATGTTTTACAGTGAAATAGCTAGGCCAGTGTCACTGCTAGTAGGGAACCACAGAATGCTCTGAGCAGATGATCTATAGCAGTCCACTGTGTTGTATTCAATACTTGAAATTCTATTGATAGGCCAATGACAGTGCTGCGATTTTCAAAAATTGCAAAAAAAAAAATAAAAATAGAAAACTAGAAAGTTATTTCTTATTCTGTTGTGATGACTAACATGATTTAAATACATAAATGAACTCATGGAAATAAATAAATACTCGTGGTTAAAAAGTACCCTTCTCTGTTATCAAAATAAGATAACTTCAGAAGTTCACAAAAGTTGGAAAGTAAATAACTCAGTTATGAGTGACTGATGGTGACTATTCTTTGTTTACTTGAAAAGAAACCTATCAGCTGTGCTCTTGAAAGTTCATTTCTAAAGCAGGTAAGCTAAATTGCTTATCAACAGGTTATGTCTTATCATTTTGCTCTAAACCGACCTGCAATTGGTCAAAAAATGTTTATCAAATTGGATTTGATGGAAAAAAAAACCTGTGCTATAAAACTATTTCATTAGAAAACAAGTAGCAGATGAAACATTTGAAGTTGAAGGAAAGATGAGTGGTTTAAATCTCTACTAATCAACATCTTCCTTAATATTATGTTATAACCCTGTGAAAATGTAATAAAAATATGTAGAAATATAGATTACTTTGCAGACATTTTCACTACATTTAAGTAATTAAAATTTGCACATAAGTTTTTTGAAACTCCACACCATGGGAAATACTGAAAATATTTTTGATGATTCATGAGAACACACTTCAAAATATCAAGACTGTTCACAAGTCGTCAGTTCAGTGTTATGACCAGCACTTCTCTCAGATAAACACACCCAATGCGTATAAAAAAAAGCATAGAATACCATTCAGCCAGCCAATGAAGATTGGAAAATGAAGCATGTAGTAACTTATGTTTCTGTTCTTCACAGGCAAAGCAGCCAGAAGCGGAAATGGAACAGTATGCTGGACTTCCTGCATCTTGCTACTGTTCTGTTGAGACTCCCATCAATAAGTATTAGGCGTTTCCTCCTGGTTCTTGGTCCACACATTGTACTGAGGGGGGTTGAGGCTCTCTTCGCAACTGAACAGTCCCATTTGTTTACAGTGAAAAAGGCAAGAGGCAACATCTACATTTCAGATCCAGACAGCCAGGAAGTTTTTCTGCCTGTAATTGCTGTTTGTTGTGTGTGAACTTCTCTCTAGGCATCTTTGAAGTCCTGTGAGTAATCTGTTCTCTACTGCTATTCTCTCCCTTTAAGTCTGTATGCGTGCCTGAAGTTAAGTAGATAGTTATACTCTTTTCTGACCTAAGGTTTCAATTATAAATAGTCAAAAAATATATGCCTTAAGAGTATTTACAGTCTTGCTGTATCCATGTCAATATGATGGGTGGAGACAGTACACAACTGCTTCCCCAGATGTATTAACACACATGCTTGCTAGAAAAGTATCTTCTTTGGTCTTTTTTACCAAAGTTTCTAATCATTGTACCTTTCACATTCTGTGTTGTACCCTCAACACAGAATGTGAACCTGTGAACATCTGCTTTTCTTCTGTGTCTATGGGAATTCCCATTTCAGTATCTTCAGGCAACCCAAATGCATTTGGTCATTCTTTTAATTCATTTATTGTATTATTAAATTATACTTATTTTTACTTATTTTATATTTGTGTATAGTTTTTGATTTGTTTAATGACAGTTGTGTACATCAGCCTAACTAGTCACCATCTTAATAGTTTCCTTCCTTCCAATATTGCAGAAAACAATTCATAATTACTATTTTTTAAAAGTCAGATGGAAAATAAAAATGAGAAAAAAAGTACACTAGCATGTAAAGTAACACTGAAATTCATCTGTGCTCAGTCATACACTCATTGCTCATTTACTCACTGTGTTATTAATAGATAGAGATTCTATTCTTGTTAAACAGTCTCAAGTCATATATTCTTTTCATTACAATCCTCTGGAGCATTAGAAGTTTTTCAGGAACAGGATTAGAATAATAGGAAAACAACACAGAACTGCATTGTACTAAGTCTTTATCTGTCATAATTGAGTATTAGAAAAGCAGAAAAGGGAATGAACGCTTTCTAGAGAAGTCTCCTGCCCTAAGACACTCTCACAAACCCAATATCTGTCTCATACTTTTTCCGTACAAGAAACTTTTAAGGAGATTTTCATTTTCATGTACTTACTTGAACATACTCTAAGAAAGGTTTTTCTGACTAATTGAATAATGTTTTTGTGCATTTCTATCATTCCTGGAAATACATTGCATGTACTTTTTTGATAGTCATATGCCTCACAGGCATTCTGTGTTTGACTTAAATATGCAAATTTACCCCTCCTTTCTCATGTGCAACTGTTGCATTCCCAGTTTATGACATTCCTTCTCATTAGTCCCCAGGAGCATGACCTTGCACTTGGTACTATGTTTTCCTCCTGTTCCTATTATTCCAGTCCTCAAGGTCATCCAGCTCTTCCTGTATGATATTCTGATGCTCCTCTATATTGATTACTGCTCCCAGCTTTGTATCATCAGCAGATTTCATCAGCACACTGCTACTCTTTGTGCCAAGGTCACCAACAAAAACATTATATGTTATTGGCCTCAAGACCTATCCTTGAGGAATTACACCAGCTACCCTCCTCCAGCAACACTGTTCCCTTTTTAGCAGTTTCCTGGTTAGCCAGTTTTTTCTTGCTTTACAGCTCTTGTGCTGTGTTGCATCATTCCCAGCAGACTGTATTTAAGACCAGGTGAATATATCCTTTAAGATTTTGCTCTCTTTTCCTTGTGCATAATGCTTACTATGTCAATAAAGACAGAGATCATGTTGGTCTGGTGTGATCATTCATAAAAAATCACACATTGCTTTTTTATCTTATTTTCCGTCTGTCTCTTTCTCTTTAGCTTCTCCTTCAAATGCTGTTCTAAAGCTTTACAGACTGTTCTTATCAGACTGTCTGGTATATATATTAGAAGAGACACATGTGACTATGAACCAGCTTGTAAATAATTAGCAAATGCAAACTCAAATTATTTTCATGAGGCATAGTAGTAAAGCCCACCCTGGACCACCTCCTGTTGTTACTAAATCAAAGCCCTAAGGCCAGGGCTGAAGTCTCTTACGTCTTCATAAGTACCATAGCTACCAGTCTAGCGGTTAAAAGGACATCAACACTTGCTTTTCCAGTCCTGTCTTAGAATAAACAATTTCGAGTGCTGAAAATACATAAGCTCCATTCCTTGTTGTGAAAGAAGTGCCCACCTCTGGCTCAGAGAGGCTCACTGCCTCTCATGGCAGAGTGCAAACTCTTTTCTCCATCATAATTCTGCTATAGTAAAACCCTTTTTTAGGCTTACAGCTTTCTCCTTACCCATGTAAGAGAGTGCCTAACCTGGGATTGTAAATTACTTGAGGTGCGAAGGCACCTGAAATTACACACACTACCATTATTTCCATTTAAGAATTCTTCTTCTTCAGATTCTTTAAAACAGTATAGAGAGTGTTCAACAGAATGGGCTTACTTTATCATCGTCTATTTTTTCCTACTAGTAAGGAAGGAGAAATGGACAGCAAAATATCTTCTCAAGGGTGTGCACCTTTCAGGGAAGTGTCAGACTCAGTGTTTGGCACCCTCTTAGTTCCAATATGCTTTACAAAGCTAATTTCTTTTGCTTTTGCACAGAATACCAAGAAGCTCACCTCACCTTTATGATATTTTACTCCACATATATTTTTAAGGGATTTCAAAGGCATCCACTACGGTATGCTTTAACATTCACAGACATTCTTCTCTGCTTTCCTGTTCTCACATCATGTACTCAGAGACAGGTTAATTCCTCCTCCCAAAATCAGCTGTAAAGGAGTGTATGATACTGAGGTGGCATTACTTTATGCTTGACGGACCTCCTCTAGCTTGTTTTTAATATTTGCTGTGTTATTTTGGTTACTTGGCCCTTTAGAAAAGCTCTCACACATTGATCAAATGCAGCATTATGATCTTTTCACATGTTCTCATAAAGAAAATCATTTTAAAACTTCTAACCTTCTTACACCTAGACAGAGCAAAAAATAAAACTCATTAATCACATCCTGAAGAATGTCACTATTACAGATGCTCTGGAGAGTTGCCACAGTGGCAGTAAAATATTCATATTTTCAGAAAGCCAATTACAAGTTACAGTAAATCACTTAAAAGTGTTATTGGTAATATTCAGTAAGCAGTGAGAGTTTCTTCCTGTACACATAAATACCTGAGGCAACCACCTCTTTTCATAGTCAGTGAGGGGAAAATGGTAGCTGATGGTGAAAAGAGGAACTTGTGCTTGTAGAGGCACTTTCTCGCATAAAAGAAGTCACCATTTTTCACCCTTGACTTTAACAAGGCCTGAATGCACCCTTCACCTCAGTGGTTAGCAGAAAACAAGCTCTGAAGATCCCTTTTAAATCTTACCAATAGCCTATAGAAAGTACAATTTGACTACACTGACCACTTCTGTAGTACCCCATCCATTTGGTCTTCACTTCCTGTGAAAACAAGACAATAAGATTTTCCTTTGCATTGTAAAAGGCCTTGTTCATTTTGCTTTGTCTCTAATAGTGACCCTTATTCTCACTCACAGTATTCCTCAACTTCAGCATGAATATAAGTTTATGAAGAAAAGTATTATGCCATCATTGCTCATTGTCTCAACTTTTTGTGTTCTAAATCCCTCTCACATGATGCCCTTAGGTCACTGATATTTGCCCTGGGGGATGCTGGATGTTGTCTGTGACTTCTGTGACCACTTTATATGTATGTGAGGAAACCCATCCTTGTTGTCACCTTAGACACTCCTTTAGGTCCTCCCCACCTTACACATCTGTATGCCTGTTGCACCTTGTTATAAATCTGGACTGCTGGTTCTCTGGACTGGAGAATAGGCTTTTCCTATGGCTTTGTATATTTTACAGGCAGAAATTCCAGCTGCTACCATGCTAGACTGAAATAACAGTAGGAAAAAGCCCCACGGGCATGTATTTTTAAGCTGCTGCATGAGACTGAACAATACCTGGTATGTGGCAGTGTAATTGTTGAGCAATGACTGTGGGTATTTTCTTTGCCTGGATTCTGCTAATAGTTACTATGGAAATGTAAATTAAATAATTGGGGAGGTGTTGGACTATAAATACACCTGTAGATGTCAGCCGCAGTGCCCACTTTTTAAAGCAAGAGAGTTTTGCATTAGATGTAAATGCAAGAAGGATTGCTGAAACACAAACCAGGAGACCTTCTGTCAGCTTAACTAAGCTGCTCTCTGGACAGCACTTCCAGAATTGACTAAGATATGCTGATTTTGGCAGAAAAGACAAAATCTTTCTCTCTTTCCTTCCTTACCCTCCCCATGTTTTATTCCTTTCCCTTTTCATGTCTCCTTTTTTCTTTCTTCTTCTTCTTTTTGTTGTTGTTGTTATCTTTTTTGTTTATTTTTCTGCTAGGTGGTTTCCTTTGTTCTCTTTGACCTCTTTTTCTCTAGTATTTTTTCCTTGACTGCCATCATAGAAACCTTTTGGAGTTAACCTGCAAAGCTGATAAGGTGGAGAATTATTTCTAAGTGCATTTGCCTGAATTTAATTGCTTTTGCTTGGCAGTCCCTCTAAATCTCCTTCCTATGCTAGACCTACTTCCTTTGCCATTAGTGGCTTGATCTTTACAACCCTCCTCTCTTACCCTGCCAGTTCTTCCCCCCTCAAAAAAAAAAAAANTCCCCCACCAAAAAAAAAAAAAAAAAAAAAAAAAAAAAAAAAAGATGTTTCAAAGTACCACTGACCTTTTTTGCTATGGATTGATTATGCTGTGCTTTCCAGAAACACGAGTCACCCCAGGGCCAGCAGACAGTAACCTTTGGTTATAACCAGGGTGATTCTTTTGTGTTTACACTGGCATAAATTGTAAGTAATCCCACTGAAGTCAGTGCAGTGAGTCAACTCGATACGTTGATATATATCTAAAATGAGAATCAGACTCCATATGTTATTATCTCCATTTTTGTCAAAAGCTTCTGACATACCCACTGCAATACAAATTCCACACAGCAGCTTTAATACCCATGGGCACAGTGCTTATTTATAAAAGTTACCTGAAACTAAATGTCTAAATAAGAGCAAGTTCTTTGGAGATCAGATACACTTTTCCATTACTTCACTTTTCAAATCACTATCGCAAAGAAATACTGTTACTGCTATCTGGTGTGAAAAGGTACATGACTTTGCTCTTAAAGAGGAGGCACTCAGAAGAGGAGTGACTCTTGGCAGCACTCTGACCATTTCAGGTTCCTATGGCAGAAGTTTGTGGTATGTTTATAACTTGTTAGCCCTCCACACATACATAAATATAACACAACTGGCTTATATTTGCACTATTTATATACACATAATCTACCTTACATATATGCTACACACGTGTTTTGTGCTGGCCTACAAGACTTGAAATACAACCATGTACTCAATCACCTAACACTTACTGCATGAACAGCAATCACGGTGTCATACCTCCATTTGTTAAAACAGGTAAAACAATTTGATCCAAAATTTTCCTGCTGGTGTGTGCGTATATACACAAATATATGAGCATGTGCATACAGACACACAAACACATGCATCCCTTACAATGATTTTGTTATTGACACAGTGGGAGCAAAATTTCGTCTATGTGAAGGTGAACTGATGACAGACAAGAAATAAATTACAGCTTCTTGCCCTTTGACTACTTTGCTTATGCCTATGCCAATGTATCTCTCTTGGGAATGCCTGCAACGCAGCAAATCTTTGGGCCATCTGAAAGACAGCCGAAAGTGTTTTAAATCAGCCTCCAAGACAAATATTTCCTCTTTCCTTCAATATGGCCGAATTTCAACATCCAGATAACGTTGTATTTCATCCTAATAGGTATAAGAAGTTCTGCTTGCACCTCCAGCCCCGTCATGAACTTTATTGCACTTGCTACTAGGCGACTTTATTTGAATCTTTCTCTTTAGAAGACAGCATAATGCATGAGACTGTATGCTAGGAAAACATCAGCAGCTAATTCATAGTTAAATGTTTTGAGATTTTCAGGATTAAAATGTCACTATTTCACAATGTAGGGACTGGATTTCATGTCCAAGTTTAACAAACTAATTCTTCAGAGGACAACTAAATTGCTGTACTGTTTTTGAATTTGATATTCACTGACTGCTGCTGCAGAACTAATTATGAAACAAAAATGAGCCTGTTGGAGCAGTTAAACATCAACAAATGAACAACTGTAATCCCTAAAACTCTCAAACATCAAACATGCATGCAATGTTATAACATCTTACAAATATTTATCAGCATTTATACATAGACAGAAATGATTTCTTGTTATTTTCATTAAATGTCTTCACAGAAATGCTGTCAGAATCACTCATAAACAAATGGGCATCCTTTAATCATCCTAATTTTAAAGTACAAAGGATTTTCTCTGGGGTTTGAAAGTGAAAGTAGGTATGTATGTCAGAAAACGTTTTTAACCTTCCACCTAATCTGAATTAGGGTTATAAAAGCCTGGATACATTCATTCTAGTAGCACCTTCATGATGAAAGGAAATTCCTATGGAACTGAGAAGTATGAAGCTACATTTGGGTAGGCTTTGGTATAACATTTCAGAGGAAGGCACGGGAGCCTGGGTGGCCCAGGAACTTGTCCGCTAGTCTCTGCATAGCTGAGACAAATGGTTCAATGGGTTTATTTGATACAAATACTGACTTGAAAGAAGGTGATTGACTGAACTCCACAACAAAGCATTTGACTGACCCTTACAGACACGCTCCAGGTGGGAATTTTGGACAGTCACTTCCCCCAGACAGCTCCTGCTGTGCTTAGTCCAATTACTAGACACTATTTTTATGCTCAGGATGTG